>JAQFVV010006203.1:5559557-5734320 GCA_028023455.1 Epiperipatus broadwayi | reverse complement strand
CATTTTTTCCAATTTTAAAAAAAATGCAAGCATAAACTGAACTAGATAGAAGACCAAATTTAAAAACAAGAAGAAAAAAAGATGGCAGAAAAGATAAAGACTTATATACTGAAAGTTGTAATTTGTTTTTCATTTGTAAAAAATCAATATATGACTCTGTAACTTTTTAGACTCAATAAAGTTTTGCTTTGAAACAATAATAATAATAATAATAATAATAATAATAATAATAATAATAATAATAATAATAATAATAATAATAATAATAATAATAATAATAATAATAATAATAATAATAATAATAATAATAATAATAATAATAATAATAATAATAATAATAATAATAATAATAATAATAATAATAACAATAATAATAATAATAATAATAATAATAATAATAATAATAATAATAATAATAATAATAATAATAATAATAATAATAATAATAATAATAATAATAATAATAATAATAATAATAATAATAATAATAATAATAATAATAATAATAATAATAATAATAATAATAATAATAATAATAATAATAATAATAATAATAATAATAATAATAATAATAATAATAATAATAATAATAATAATAATAATAATAATAATAATAATAATAATAATAATAATAATAATAATAATAATAATAATAATAATAATAATAATAATAATAATAATAATAATAATAATAATAATAATAATAATAATAATAATAATAATAATAATAATAATAATAATAATAATAATAATAATAATAATAATAATAATAATAATAATAATAATAATAATAATAATAATAATAATAATAATAATAATAATAATAATAATAATAATAATAATAATAATAATAATAATAATAATAATAATAATAATAATAATAATAATAATAATAATAATAATAATAATAATAATAATAATAATAATAATAATAATAATAATAATAATAATAATAATAATAATAATAATAATAATAATAATAATAATAATAATAATAATAATAATAATAATAATAATAATAATAATAATAATAATAATAATAATAATAATAATAATAATAATAATAATAAAAAAAAGAATAATAATTTATCAAGAAGAAATCTTAATTATCTTGCTAAAGGTGTCAGATTCCAGTACAATATAATCACTGCTCAGTTTATATTAAAATTTGAAGATTTGCTATCTTAATATAAACTGATCCCTGAATATATATGATAAATAATGATCTGAACCAACTGATAAGTGCTGGTTCAGCTTGAAATACATATATTGGAGATCATTTATCTTTTTTCACTTATATGATTATGTGTATTAGTTGAATGAGATAGAGTGGATAGCTGAAAGAAGTGTGAAAGTCTGTGTTCAAATCTTTTATAAAAATTAAATATGTAAATGCTAACTATATACATCTAACTGTTTTTAGTTTGAAGGCAAAATTAGGAGGTGGGGCCTATAATTCTTATCACTTGACTAGTCTGGTAAGTACTGTTTTCCTTTCATTATTTCTCTGGAATAATGCTAGAAAAGGTTCTGTTCAGTAATCACCAGTTTAAGATTGTTTTGCCATTTATTTATATACATATATGGATTAAAAAATATCTATAAATTCTTTATCCAAAAAATAATTTCACTTTATCAAATATATTCATTGCTAACTAATTTTTTGATTAAGATTTGAAAATATAAATAAAAAGCAAAACAGCTTTTAGATAATTCACTTGAGTCAAGATCTCTTCAACAGATCCCTGTAAAAAGAGACTGTGCATTACACACTAGGCATGCCAATTTCCAGATGATAGAAACTGAGGATTTTTACATTTTTGTTTTATCCTTTAGATAAGAATAGTTAGTTATACATTTACTGACAATATTGAATAGTTGTCTGGATTGGTTATGGAATGGCCCAGAAATTAAAATCACAACCGAGAGTGAAACCTTAGAAAATTTCCAAATTTTATTATCCAGATGAAATTTGAACTCAAGTAATTTTTCTTTATCATGAAACTAACTTGTATAAACATTTTACTTAAGAAGGTTTGTGAATTATTTTTTTAAATTAATACTTTTGTATTAAATATATTTACAAGGGTCATTCAGGCATAAGTGATTGCTTAACATCTTCACGCTCTCATTCCCAAATGCTTAAGATTTGCCCATACATAAATGTTTGGGTTGAAAGGATAGATGGATTCATTCTATCTTTTCACAAAGACTTTATCTTGGATTTGGAAGTGAGAGTATTTATTTATAGTTAAAAATCCACAAAGCACATGTGCATTATATTAATGGCTGATTATTACTATTACAGTCTATAAAAACATAGCGCTATATAAAATAAATATCTCATTTATATATGAAATATTGTTATTTCTTTTAGTTTACTATGAAACATTACATATCTTCAATAAAATTTAATAAGTTTGGTTCTTTCATTGAAAATCAATGGATATAAAAATGCTCAAAAACTTTTTAAGAATAAATATTTTGTAAATTCATGTAAGGATTCATCTGGAATCAAATCAAGATCTTTATCACAGCAAGTCATCAGGTCATAATTATGATATTAGCATAATCATCTTATAGAATATAGATAAATATATTCTCTTTAATAGGGTTTAATTAAAAAAAAACTATTGCACATTAAAAATATATATAGAGATTATTGTATATAACATGAATATAATATTTTTATGGTCAATGTAAAATAACATAGTGAAATTATAATCCTTTTTCTAATATAAACCAGATTCTTCTGCATTTGAATCTGATATGTGCATTACTGAACCATACGCTCAAAGGTGATGTTTATTTAATTTTATAATTATTTATTTACTGAATAGATAATTTATTGTAGGATCAAAGCATCAGTGTGATATGATACTGTAGTTTCAGTCAGAGATTTACTTTGAGGTTTTAGTCTTTCTGTTTTGTGACTGAAATTTATTCAGAAACCTTTTATTCTTAAATAAATCACTTTTGTTAATGCTCAGATTAATTTTCAAATTACTCTTATACAACTTCTTGCATTTCCAATCAAAGTAGCCAGGTTGGAAGTAATTAGCAAAGAAAGGATTCCAAATAATATAAGATTAATTTCTGACTGGTTTCTAGCATATTAACATTCTTCAGGTGGGAAGTACCACACTGCATTCATCTTTCAGTGAGCTTTGATTACTTTTTTTTTTTTTTTGACTTTTAAACAAATAGATTGATTAATTGAAATACTCAAAAGTTTTGAACCTAAGCCAACTATTTTATCTAGTTATGCAAAGTTTGTCAATTAGTTACTATATATTTTAGTAACCTCAATTTTGAGGCAATTGTAAACTTTTTGGACCCTATGATACCCCCCCCCCCAAAAAAAAAAAAAAACCCATGTTATTCTGACTTATCCTTCAGCTTTGATCAGTTGACACTAATGACATTTCTTTTTCAACATCAGAAATAACAATAGAAGTAATAAATAAAATAAAAAGTTCAATAAAACTAAAACCAATTGTAAGCATCTGTTTTACATTGCTATTCATGTTTATTGCTTTTACTCATTTATTACATTGTGGTTTTTGGAGTTGGAAGAGAGAAATCAGTAATGTCAACTGATGTCATTTTATAGAATTGGTTTTAACATTCTTTTTGACATAGAAAGTAAAATGTCTAGTACTAGCTTAGAACTACCTGATCAAAATATATTGTGGCTGGCCTAATGTCATACATGTAGTTGTGCTGGTTGCGTTTAAAACCTTAGGGTGTTTGGCTAGAAAAATAAATTTAAATGATGGGTATTGATAATGCAAATCTGTTATCTTCTACAAGAAAGCTGGCATATAGCTAGAAACTGATCACAGGAGTCTGATTTGCTCTGCCATATAAAGTCCATATATTTTACTTATTGCTTTCCTTGTAGTTTCTGGACTTGAAGAGAATGTTAGTGAATACTTGTTGATTTAAAAATGTGTAATTAAAAAGGTTTACCAATGTTAAGTATTTATATTTAAATAATGAATAAGTATTTATATGTAATTTTGATTGTTTTCTAGACAGATTTGATATTGTTCAACTTTTAAATTTTCTTCACATTTCATTAACAACTACAATTAGCAATGTCAAGACAGAAATAGGCTTGGAAAAAATTGTCTTTACTTTTAAAATGTTTTTAAATATGAGCACTTAGTCTGTAAGATTTTTATGATGCAGTAATGTACTGTCTACTATGCTTTTGCCCTGGGTTCAAATGAGAGATTGGTAAAATTTGAAATTTTTTTAAGAGTTGTAATCATTGTTTTTCTCATGAAGTCAACCCATGGCCAACCAAGCCAATCATCTAATATTAATTAATAAATAGATAACTGTGTAATTATTCTTAATTAGAGAATAAAACAACATTGGAAAAATACTTAAACTCTTATGATTGAGAAGCTCATTATTTATCCATGAGTTTTTATCTTTTTAGTCTATATTTTATTGCTAAGAAAAATATTTCTAAGATTTTTTTCTGATTCTAATTCCACTTATTTGATGAAATGCTAAAAAAATTTAAAAATAGAGCAAGGCTCTTCAGCAAGAAATCAAATTTATTTTCATGCTGTCTAGAAAATTTTGTTTTACATAAATACAAGCAATATAGACTTTATGGCTTATATGATGTATGCAAGAGCTGAAGATTTCTGGTTTGATTCACAGCAAAGTGAGGTAAAAAAAAAATTAGGTGAATAGGAGTATTTTGCAAAACTTGCGACTTGAGAGCTGAATGTCATATGATCTTCTGAGTAACTTTTATATAAGTATTTATTTATTGCAAATCATGACAAATATAAATAACTAATGAATATTCTTTTATTACAAATATTGAAACTTTTTATTGAAATATAAAGCTAATTGATTTAAAAAGTGGCAGGAATTTATTTAATTTACTTTATGTGTTTTTAGGTAGAGATATTGTGAGCCAGGAACACAAAATTATTTCTCATGATTTATCTTCTCAGGAAAACCAAACATTGGACATGAGTACTGGTAATTCTACATTTTCACATCATGGAGTATATCCACCTAAACAAACTAGGGAAGAAATTATTATAGATGTAGATGATTGGCAACCTCCTAATGTCTTCAGCCCTAGTAGAGTTTTAATTAATACTCCCCAAGAATCTTTTTCTGAAGAAATTTCTATTAAAGAAGAAATTCCAGATGCAGAACCATCTTGGAAGAAAGAAGTGAAAGAAAGACGTATCATAAGAAAATCTCAGGAAATTGAAACTGAAAAAAAAGATGAAGAACCTGAATGGAAAAGAGTTAATTTAAGGCATTCATCTTCAAGTAAGACCATTATATAGTAATTTATATAATAGTTATTTGTTTAGTAAAAATTGATCACCATTTGATTTACATAAATAAATGTTGTTTTAAAAAGGAAATATCTAAACAAAACACATTATTAAAATTGCAAATATATTGTTTGTTAATGATATTTGTGATCACAATTATTTTAATTTTAAAATTAATTTATTTGTTAAATAATATATGAGAAAAAAGAATTATTGATAGTTAAAGGATCGTTTTTAACGACGACGAAGTATTTTTGATTAGGTAAAAAGAAAATCTTTAATTATTATGAACGATAATTTTCTACTGCTTTCTCTTTAATCTTTACCAAAAATTGTTACAGTATCTAATACTTAAGTTCATTACATCAATCAATCCAATAATTAATTATACTAATATCTATATTAGAGACTACTAATTTACTCATATTTACTTCAGAGATATCTGATACAAGCTTGAATAATCTATAGATATTAAGTGGTAATGCCACATCCAAATCTTCAGAATAGTTTCTGGATATAAACCTTCATCATTAATCAACGTTGAATTTGAATATATTTATCTAATATATTTATCTAGCAATCATCTTTACTGTTTTATATTATCCAAACTAAATATATGAAAGCAAAATGCATGGCTGAGAAAACAAATGGATATCACTGAAACAATTATGAGGCTGAAATGGCATTGGGCTGACATATCTTTAAAAGAATATAAAAGAGATGGATAATTGAGGATTTAAACAGCTTAAAAGTTTTGAATCCACGCTGACTTGATTGTGTTGTTATATCAGTCTGATACTAAGCCAGCGACTACATATTGTAATAATCTCTGTTTTAAGATAATTTTAGTAACTTTGATTCTTTGGCAAGAATAATAATTATGTCAAACAAAGTATCATATGATTTTTATATCAACAATTAAATAAAGTAACCCAGATGATTTTATTACATTGAAATAAAAAAATATTTTTAGTTAACATATAATTAGCCTCCTAAGAAAAGCTATGTGAATAAAACTCCATAAAAAATAAATGGTTTTAGTATTTTTTTAGACTATGAATATAAAACATCATCATTTATTTTTACTTTCAACTATTATCATTCCACTGCAGATTGAGGCATTCTCCAAGTTTAATTCAGTTTCTCAGATCAATAATTTTTCATTTTTAGATCACTTCAGCAATTTTTTTTATTTCATTCATCTATCTCCCTGATAGTTTTTTTCTAGATCTTTTATAATCTCTTAGGATCCAGTTTAAGATTTTAATTGTCCATCTATTATCTGCTCTTTTAGAAATATATCCAGTCTACTTTTATTTCAGCCTCTTAATTTTTTTCAGTGATTTTCAGTAATATTTATTTGTTTACTCACTGACATATTTCACTATCAATCTCTTCTTGTTTCTCCCAGTATATATTTCTCTATACTTTGCTGTTTGATCTGAAGATTTTGATATTGATCTTACTGTTAAATGTCTTAGATCCTTAAGGAAATGACAAACACAGTTACATATCATATTAAAAAAACCTTTTTCTTCAAGAAAATAAGCACATTTTCTATAGTAATTATTTCTACTAAAAGTATTTCATATAAGTTTAGTTTTATAATGAATTTCACCCATTTTGTTTTCATATTGTATTAATAATCTTTATAGGTGTTAATCTATTAATTTTTATTTTCTCATTTTTTTGAAAAATCATTGAATATTTTCTTTTTAGCATTTATCATTGTTCTACTTTTTTACTTGTATCTGATATTCATCTCCTTAAGCTCTAAAGCACATGACATCTGTAAAATTTATTGGTTTGGCTGCTCACTTTAATTCACAAAATACTTCCTGTAAAATCTATAAAAAGTTTTGGAAAAATGTAATAACTCTATTATACACACCTATCAATGTTAGTCTTCTTGCAGCCTATTATTGTTTTTTTTTTTTTAATATTCTTTAGAATTTGTCATTATTCTGTATCTATATTTTGATTTCCAAAACTCTAGTCATTGTTTAAAAGCTTTTAAAACCAAATGCTTTTTTGTAATCTGCAAATTCAAAGCATAACAATACTTTTGATACTCAAATTCCTTATGAACTCTTGAGCAATAAAAGAATTTGATTATTTACTTTATTTATTGCAATTTACACTTATTGGTGCTTTCTATTGCTTTTTTTAATACCTGCATATAATCTACTGTACTCTAATTATTTTTTAAATCCAGCTTAAATCCCTTTGTTGACAATTACAAAACAATAATTCCAATTCTTATATTGTTTTTTTTTTTTAAGTGTCATAGCATCGCCCAGGACGTAAACCTGCAACCCGGGCAACTGCCTGCTAGTGCAAGGCAGTCGCGCTGACCTCTCGACCATCAATGCAAGAATTCTTATATTGTTTTTTGGTAGTCATTTAATATATCATAAGTTATGCCATATTCTTCTATTATTCTTCTATTATCAAAAGAGTTTTAGAATAACTAGGCATGTTTTGAAGTAAAGAATTAGTAAAATTTAATTTTTTAAAAAAATATTTGGATGTTGCTTAATTTTATTTAGAGTGAATAACAATAATTTGATTTGAAATGCTGAATGAGATCTTTTCTTAATAAATATATGCAAATTAACAGAACTTTGACAAGTAAGTTTTCAAAATTTGATTCAAGAGCTAAATTTTTTGGATTGTTTTAATGAAAACAGTAGGGGAGAAAAAATCATCGGACTTCCTGAACAAACAAAAAATGTTAATGGCTTTATTGCTCTGGGAGTTCATAAAAAATTCAAGTACCAGAATCAATTCTGGGACTTCCTGATCTCAAGTCGGATGCTCTACCAACTGTGCCAAACTGTGCAGGATTCCAGAATAACTAAGTATAGAATAAAAAAAGCAGTCAAGCAAGAAAATATTGTTTCATATTTGTTTTTTTCTGGAAAGAAATATGAGTATAGTATTGAGGGAAATACTAAAATTTATAAGTATTTTAGCAGTGACATCACAATTATAGCTATATAGTTAAGTTTATACACACTGGTAAGGACTTTGCAATGAGAGTTTATTTACCTGGATGACTATGATCTGGTTTAAATATAAATCAAGTAAACTTTAAGCCTATGCAGAAAACTTTTACTATATGACTCCAAAGCTAAAGTTTTTGAATTATCATAGAGAAAGTTTAAAAAAAAAAAAACGATCTGGACAAACTAATGGAAATACTCAACTTGACATTTTAGCAATTAGATACCAGACTTCCCGTGCAGCTAAATCTATAATAAAAATAGTTAAGAAAACATTTACAATTTTTTTAACAGGATTAAGATTTTTTTTAAGGTAGCTGGTCATGAAAGTAGAGAAGAGAAGTAGACTTCTTATGTTATGCAGATTATTTCAAAGACATTCTAAAAAAAATACAATAACAATTCTTTTTATTAGAAATAGATGGACTACAATGGAGAATTATAAATAGGCAAAGTGATAAAGTATTTCAGAAAGAAAACTGTGTTGTAGAAGATGAAGCAGTGCCATAAGATGTTAAATGAACTAACTGAAAGACAGCATGTGATATATATGGGTGTTTTTTTATTCCCAAGAGGCTGTAAAATTGCAAATTAAGTCAGCAGTCAGTGTCCGAAGGCACAGAAAGTGCTAAGAATCTCCTGATTGTGGACCAGGCTGCCATTTGATGATGCCTTTTTATATAGATACTTACAACTGTAGATCACTTTCAAATGAAGAAATATTGCAAGAATTGGAAGAAGCACTGTATAATATTGGGCATTATTGAACTTTCTGAAGTTAAAACAAAAGATGGAAGAGAATTGATTTCAAAAGTGGGTATTTACTTTACTACAAAGCCACAAATATTGAAGTACAAGTGAAATAGGATTCATTATAAATAAAAAATGGAAAAAACATTATTGAGGAAATTGATAGTGACAGAGTGAAAAGATTAATTACTTAATATCAGATACCAGATGCATTTAATTCATATTCATGCCCCAGCAAGATTAATTATTTAACTTAATAGCAGATATCAAATCTATATAATTCAGGTTTATGCTCAACAAATTTTACAGTGTTTTGAAGAAGAAGAGGATTTTTATATGAATTTACAAAAAGCTTTTGATCACAGCAAACTTCATTTTGAAATTGTCATGGGAGACTTTAATGCTAGAATTTATATGGTAAGAGAATTTGTATGAAAAGAAAAACTTCATATTACAAATTTTTTTTTGGTAAAAATGCTAAATGAAAATGGACATAGAAGCATCCAAATGAAGGTACAGCAAAATTGTATTATATTTTGACTATCAGAAAATATTTATTTCAATATTCTAATGTTCTTAATTAATTCAACATAGGAAGTAATTATTGTTTAATGAGATGTAAGATAATTATTAATGCAAAACTACAGAGACAAAAATTATTAAGAAAAATAATATTCACAGTTGATATTATTTATCTTCAGAAATATTTCGATGAATTTAAATTAGAACTTGCAAATTATCTTCAATATTAACAGATTTTGAACATGATTCAGATTTGAGTAAAATCAATAGGAAGATACCTGATTCCCTTTTAAAAACTGCAACAAAGATAACTTGTATAAAAAAGCAGTAATTGACCACTAAAATTTCTACTGAGACAAGACAATTTATGAAGAAAAGAAGGAATATGAAACTATATAAAAATGATGAATCAAGAAGGATTGAATACTTCAAATTTTGTAAAATGGTGTGAAAAAGAGTTGATAATTATATAAGAAAGTAAATTGTGAATTAGCAAGGAAAGTTATAGAAAACAATAAGAGTTTCAAGAATGCAAAACAACATCTTGATATTGATAGAAAACTTATTTCTGCAATAAGGTAAAAAAAGAAGGAACTATTACTAAAAAAATAAATGATATCATGAAATGTATAGAAGAGTTCTACCAAGAATTATGTAGCAATAAAGAACAAGGAAAAGTATCTCCTACAACTACTATGTCTTCTGTATTGGCCAGGATTTTAAATGAAGAAGTGAGCCAAGCAATTGAATTTATGTAGAAGGGAAAAGTTTCAGATAATGATGGAATTATAATTGATATCTTAACAGAATCAAGTGAAGAAATAGAAAATATTTTGGCAAAGTTATATACAAAATGTTTAAATAATAATTTATATACTAAATGATTGAAAAAATGCAGTAATTAAGAAGATAGAAATTACAGACCTATCAGTCTTTTATTAGTTCTATATAAAAAAAATTTATCAAGATAATTACAACTCATCTACAATGAACTTTGAATTTTAACCAGCCAAAAGAATAAGCTGGGCTTAAAGGGGGTTTATGTACAATGGATCATATCCAAATATTGAGAGAAATTATAGAAAGAACCAATGATTATGAGTTATCATTATACTTTGGATTTAGATTGTAAAAAAAGATATTTGATTCTGTAAGCATTTCTTCAGTGATTAAAGCATTGGATCATCAAGGTATAGACCTAGGATATTGTCATATTCTGAAGAATATTTATATAAATGCAACAGCATCACTTAGATTACATAATGATATTAGGAAGATTAACATTGAGCAGGGTGTATGACAGGATGACTCCACATCTCCAAAACATTTTATAGCAGTTTTGCATGAAATATTTTGTGATTTAAAATTAGAAGCTATGAGAATCAAAGTAAATGGAGATTATTTAAATCATCTAGATTTTGCAGATGATGTAGTTGTTTTTGCAAATAATGCTTTAGAACTTTCTGAAATGTTGCAAGAATTATTAGATGAAAATAAGAAAGTAGGACTAATGATAAATATTAAAAAGACTAAAGTAGTGTTCAATGGATTTTCTCAAAAGAAGAAAATTAAAATTGATAATGATTAGTAGATTACACAGTGTTTTGAGTCGTATTATTCTTCATTCTTCTTCAGGTGTTGCTTACCTGATCAGTGACAATATTAGCATATGAGTCAAACTTACATCTTTAGATTTTTTAATATTAAATTTTAGGGCAATGCTCTAACCAACTGAAGAAGAGCAGAGAATTTTTGTCTTTTGATAATGATAAGTTAGAGGAAGTTACCATCTACAAAAATATAGGTAAGATTATTATGTCAGATGGATACATAATGGATGAAATTAATCACAAAATTAAACTTGGTTGTTGCACTTTTTGTCGAAATAACTTAATATTAATAGGAAATATGCCTATGTGATTGAAAAGAAAGTTTTTTTTAATAAATTATCAGTTATTACTTATAGATCTGAGACTTGGACACTTAACAGAAGAGCAATATAGAGACTTCAGAACACTCAATGAAGTATGGAGAGATGCACATTAGGATTAACAAGAAGAGATTGAAAATACAATACATGGATGAATGAAAAAGAAGGGGTTACTGACATCATTGAAAGAATTAAGAGACTGATATGGAGTTGTGCTAGAAATAATAAATGGACAGTTGAAATATTAAACTGAATTCCAAGAGATTGTAAGAGACCTAGAAAGAGACCACATGAGTGGATGACTGAAATAAAGAAGTATGCTGGGGTGATGTGGAGAAGAGAGGCTAGAGATAGGATGTGAATTTAACTAGGAGAGACTTTCATCCTGCAGTGGATCGATAATGCTTGAAGTGATATATGTTTTACTCATTGGTGGTTATTGCAAAGATTATATTTAACATTTTGTTATTTCTTATCTCTTTTTTTTTCTGGAATTAAAATAATTATACTTGTTTACTAATGGCTACTAAAGATGATGACGATTAAACGTAATTTTATCAATGTTATAATTTGATTTATATAACTCCCTTTATTTAATTATTTGTAATAAATGTCACATTACAATTTAGTAGCCAAAATTTTTATATCTCATTTATATACAAATGTATAGAGATTACTATTTGTAACATAATTGAATTATATTGATTGTTCATCATGTGATTTTTTTTAATAGTATATATAGCTAGCTATTTTATCTAATTTATTTTATGCAAGTGCAGCTTAGATATTTATTAATCTAAAATAATGACATCAATATATACAATTTTAATTGTATATCTTTTGTTAATTTATTTTAAATGTAGTTTCTCCTTTATTTTAGCTTGTGAGGTAAAATTTCTGATTTGAAGTGAATCAAGAAATCTGAATTTCATCTTAAAATTAATGAATGATTTCTTCCTTTATATATTTTCATAAAAAGATTATAAAAGGCATTTTGAATCATGATATATGATATTGAAAACAAATTTTGTTTTCAGATCTGAAAACTCATAAGTTTTGTTATATCCTGTTTGATTTTTTAAAATTATATTTTCCCAAATCAGTAAGCCCACAAATCTAGAGATAGTAAATTATAATTTTATTTACAATTTATATGAAAAAATATTTCCTACAAATCTTAAATATTTACATGTATATGTAAAAGTCTTGTACTATAATGAGAACATTCCAAAAGTTTAACAACAAACTTTCATATTATACAACTGAATCCTTGATTACTAAGCAAGACCTAAAATTCAATCTAAGGAAGCAGAATTCAATTAGTATTAACAAATAAGAATCACTGTTAAACCCTGTGAACATTTTCTGGCTTGATTTCAAGACTACAATAAATTAAATATTGCATTGGTGGGTGTGAGTTTGCACTTCCCATTTTTTCCTCGGGTGCAGTAATGATGGTCATGAGAGGCTTAGTTCATTAGTGGGAGTGGTCGGTGATCATTGTCTAGCCTGGGAATACTCTGCTGGGTGGGTGAAAGTCACTACCTTCGCTTGAATGTTTCCATGAGGGAATACCACACCCCGATGGATTATTTGTTAGGTCAGTGATGATTTTCACCCACTATTATTAGGTTTCATGAGTTAATTTTAGACTTGGAGCATTTGTAAGATGGTTGGTCTGCTTTGGCCCACGCTAATTTTTGTAACATAGATGGAATTTTGTTGTAATATTTTGTGGGCATGGATCTGCACTCCTCATTTCTTCCTCGGGGGACTGGGGGCAGTCACTAGAGGTCTGGACTATGGTGCTGGCTGCTGACAATTGTTGTCACTACCTGAAAACCTGCTGGAAGGATACCTGGTCAAAGTTTCTGTGCTGTTTTCTTTCAGATGTGCTACTGCGCCTCCTTGATAGGTTCGTTTTGGGCAGTGCAGATCTGTGCTGGTTATTTGTTGTTTTTCCGAGTTGGCTTTCCAATTTTGTGCAGGTAGACCAAATTTGGTCCCTGCGCATTTGGACTGTTAAATTGGGAGACAGAGGTATCCGGAATGGTCTTTGCATGGCTCGGCTGTGGATTGAGGGTTTGTTATTCAGTGGACTTCCAAGCATTGGACCTCATTTCTTGTTGTGGTGGTTGGTGCAATGCTGGATATGTCCATCTATTCAGCTGAAGCTTGAGTCTTCACCTCGGGGCCCCAGGGGTTGGATTATTGCGCTATGGATAACTTCTCGGTGGTTGGGCCATGAAGACCCATATACAGGTATACATTGGGCAAGATTATAGTAACCCTTTTGTGGACGTAATTGTTGTCTGGAGTGTGTCCTTTTATAAACAAGATTAATAATTGTTTTGTTTTTTGTACATTGAATGCTTTGCAATCACATCGGGTAATTAGACCCGGAAGACTTCTATGTAATCTTTAATAATAAAGGATGCTTTCTATGTTCATGATCTGGGCTTCAAATTTCATTGAAATATGAACATCTTTTCAAATTTTTAAGCAAGATTAAATTTTTTTTAAATAGAAACCAAACTAGTATTGATTATTAAATAAGTTTAGGTAGAAAGTGAAATGAAGAAAGAAAATCTTAAACTCTCTCCCCTTGATATTTGATAAGTTAATTGAAAATAATTTCTGACATCCTTAAATCTCTATGGAGTGTTGTTGGAGAATTCTTTGCTCTTCCATTGGTCATTTTTTTTTTGCTTTTACTTATACAAAGGATGGGACAAAAATAAGAATACAGTACTATTTAGATCATATTTATTCTTTTAGGTCATCAAAATTTTCTTCATCACCTACTTTTGACCAGTGCTGTATATAAAAGCCAAATGTAATTTACATGTGAATATTTTAATGGTTTTTATATTTTCTTTTATGCTTTGTCTAAGAATAGGTAAATGTCAATTTACTGAGCAGTAATCAATGGCTAGATGGATTGTCAAGGAGTCACTACCTGAAAATAAAAAAACTTGTTTGTAACATCTTATTTACTTTCAAAAAAATAGATTTTCCACATACATTTAAATCCTAAGATTATAAAAATGGAATGATCTCACTAATATGGAAGATTATAGGAATGGTGTGATGCTTATTATTATACTATTTGATTCCCTTTGTTGAAATGTAGAAGATTAGGTAGATATTGTTTTGGATAACAGAAGATTTATAAATTGAAGTGTACTAATATTGTGTCTGTGTGGAGTGAGAAGGAGGGTATCAATTTTTGACCAGCATTAACAAAATCTTATACCTATATTTACAGATTTTTTTTTTTTAATATTTTTTATTTTTAATTTTTAGGAAATTTTAAAAATTTAGAAAGTAATTCTGATTTATATCAGCATCATCATGGGATCCAAATTAGCACACATGGAGAAGCCTCTGAACATTTTAATAATTCTTCAAATTATCAGAATTTTGCACATAGTACACCAAATCTTTCAGAAGATGAATTTGAATGGAGGCAAGGCAGTCATCGAACTTCACCAGGTAATTTTCTATATAAAATATATTATATATATTGTAATGGTCAAGATATTAAGTTGAATTAACCTATTTACAAATGCAAGGAACCATACTCATTCTACTCTACTGTCTAAATAGATATAGAACATGTGAATATAAAAAATTATCACTTGAAGGTGGTATATGAATATCCTATGGCATCATCATGCTAAAGCTTAACTTATCTATCAGTTGATTTGCTGATCTGATCCTAAATTAAGTCTTTAAATAAATAATACTTCAACTAATACAATATAATTTAGTGTGTATGCACTTAACAATCATATTAATACTACTACTACTAATAAAATAGATCTGCAATACCTTCCTCCAATTAAAGTCCTTTATCATCATACTTGTTCTAAATTTTCACTCCACGTGTGTTATATTTAAATCATCACATTATTCAGACTACGACCCTGTTTTAGATCAGGAAGATGAAAGATTCTTCTGGTTTCACTCTATCATGATTCACATATGGCTTTCCATTTTCTTGGGTTCATATAATATTATATTTATATCTTTATGTTCAAGGTAGTTGATCAATTTATATAAATTATGAATTTGGGAACTTATAGACTATTCATATCAATAAACATATTCCCGACATTTTAAATTAAAAATAGTAATTTTATTAACAATGTATACAAAGAATAAGAAAAATGTAATTACAAGCATTAGACCCTACCCACCCACACATATTAATAGTGATGCAAAATTTTGACATGGTTTGACAATTCAGTTTTTTTTTAAGAAATAGATAGACCTGTTCAACTAAATCAAAAATTATCTGTATTCCAGTTAGGTTCTTATAAATTTGATATATACACAGAGGCAAAACATTAGTGCCATTTATTGCAAGCCAGAGTAATTCATGGATACTAGAAGGTTTGTGTATAGTGCCTACTCATCCAATATCCCCAGACTAGTTTTTAGCTTGTTGCTTTCATCAATGAGGAGCCTTGGATCTGAGAGCATATGCACCTAGATCTACTGTATGGAGAGTTTTGCCTCTGTGTTATCAGAGAATGATAATCATGTGATGTTTACTGGTTTAAATTTGATATATACGGACTTAAAGTTATAATATATTATTTTACACAAAAAACAATCACATGCATTACAGTTATAACTCATAATTTATAGTTTCAGTACAATGAATTATATTGTGTAGTATGTCTAAATGTGAATTGAAATGAGAATTTTGCAGTCAATTCTCTGAATAATAAATTTTCAAACAAATACTAAATATGTTGTATTGTTTATGATTACTCATGCTTGCAGTAGATGAGCAGAGTGATGCACATATTTGATGTAAACTGCAGCTATAAACCTATTAGTGATGTAATTAATTTAATAGTGTAGCAACCTTTTGTCATGTGCTCAGTTTATAGAATACTAAATTGTTGAGAAATAATGTCAATTATAAATTTAATGTTTTGAGTATTGAATTTTGTTTCAGTAAGGTCTGAGGGAAAAATAAAAAAATCTGAGGCTGAGAATTTTGGAAAAGTTTGAAAATGTATAACTTGCAATCTTATGTTAATCCCATGAATATTTAAATTAGCAATGACCTATTTATGTACTTCACTTCAAGATATTATTTTCTTTCTTTTTTTTTTTTTGGAGGTCTTTAGTAAGGGCTAATTTTTTTGTAAATTAAATCTATTTTTAGTTGCCACTTTATCCATATTGGAATCAACCATGACTTAACAGAGATCCTATGACTGATCAGTTATTAATGATGATAGTGAAATTAGTGTGTATTTTTGATTATTTTTATGATTCGAAGTTAGACAAAATATTAACAAAGTCTTAATGAATAAAATCCCAAAATAATTGGTCTTGAATATGTCCATTCAAAATTTATAGATCTTACAATTTAGGTCATGCCCTGTCAGGAGAAAGCAGCATTATAAATTCAATTATTTGGATGAAACTCTTATTAGGAAATGACTAATTTTTGATCTTGAAATTTTTGTATTGGTTATAATTAACTTGTCTATTAATGCTAAATGTTCATCTTAACTTCAGTAGTGACCAATTATGATTTACTTCATTTGGTCAAAAGATACTTTTGTCAGTGACTAGATGGGAAGATTTCGACAGTGTCACTCTCTTATTACATTTAAAAGATTTAGATAAATGATCTTTAATTAAAATGGTATTTAGAACATCATCTTTTATGAAGTGGCAAGTAAGATCTGTAAGAAACTTTTTAGAGTGAAGTTTTATTGTTTACTATTTTATACAGGAATCTATAAACTATTGTTGGAAATAAAGTTAATCAAATTATGGGATATAATCCTTTTATACATCAACATATTTCAATCTATTGAGATTATTAGCAATTTTAAAGCATCATTTGACTTTATTTTTATACATTTAATAGATAGCAGTAATATATTTTTTTTGTTTTTGATCTACAATAGTAATGCAACTAAGCGTCATGATTATTAAAAGTCTTAATTTTCACTAGAATCATTCACTTGATACTGTTTACAATTATCTTAATATTTGATCTAATGAAGCTTAGACAATTAGTTTATATAGGTAAATTTGATGTTAACTCAATAATTATATATTTTATTGATCTAAGTTTTAAGCTTACTGCAGCATTTTCTTTTTAGTGAAGGACTGATAAACACTACCACTAATCACATGATTTCTTCAGCTGATGTTACATAAAATGGCTTCTTCTTAAGTGAATTCAGAAATTTTTGAGCAGATTATATATCCAGAAACCTTATTAGCCAAACTAAATACTCCTTTCTCCAAAAATTCTTATACATCTATTTCTTACTCTTTATTACCTAACTATTTCCCTAACTATGGTTCATTTCTTCTTCTTTTTCTTCCCATCTTATTTTAATAAAATCTATTTTGATATTCCCATTATCCTGCTTTCATAGATCTTAATTTCATTATAAAAACTTAAACCGAAAATGTAGTAAAATCTCTACCTTTTTCATTCTCTTTATCTTTAAATTTCTGTGTTCTTCTTAAAGTATTTTCTGATTTTTTTTCAATGTCCTATACTCCAAAAATATTTTCAGCATTCTGTCTTTCATTTCTATGTAAATTACATCTACAGTACAAATTCTTGTTCAATTTTTGCCTTTCCCCATTAGTATCTAAATCCACTCCTTTTCTCGCACCAAATAATAATAAGCTTTCTTTAGTATTTTTATACATTCTTTTATATTTTTCAAGCAAATGATCTGCATAATAGAATAAAAGCTGGTGATATGATAACTTTTGAAATATAACATGATTCCCATTTCTTATGCTTACATAAGGTCTTAAAACAATCACAATCTCTCCATGCAGTAGTGCTACCAGTGCAAGCCTTAGTAATCAATGGTTGAAAAATTTTGTACATAAAATCTCTTAGATTCAAGGCTCCTCACTGATGAAAGCCACAAACTAGAAACTAATCTGAGAATACTGGATAAGTAGGCATTAAAAAGGATTTTATGCACAAACTTTCTTGCACTCATTGATTACTAAGACTTGCATTGTGTGGCACTACTGTATGGAGAGTTTGTTAATTTATGATAATCTTTAATTTTATTAAACGCTCATTATTATATTAAGTAATAATTTACTAAGGCTGTAACCTTAGAAATAAGGGTCTGAAAAATACGAAGGTAGGGACCTCTATAGGTCTTAAAAACACAAGCTTACGCTATGAAGAAAAGAGAGAATCCTTTCTTTACTTCAACCTACTTTTTTTTATATATAAATAGGTGAAGCTGAAGTGTTTTGATCTAAGAGTGTGAAGCTATTCAATACTTCACTAATTAAGTCCACAATTCTTATAATACATTAATACTCGCGAAATCTTACGATTTACTACGAGTCAATGAAAAGATCTTATAGTAAGAAATCTGTTACGATAATTTAAAGTTGTAATTATAAATTTTATTAAACGCCCATTATTATATTAAGTAATAATTTACTAAGGCTGTAACCTTAGAAATAAGCGTCTGAAAGATTTTGCGAGTATTAATGTATTATAAGAATTGTGGACTTAATTAGTGAAGTATTGAATAGCTTCACACTCTTAGATCAAAACACTTCAGCTTCACCTATTTATATATAAAAAAAAGTAGGTTGGAGTAAAGAAAGGATTCTCTCTTTTCTTCATAGCGTAAGCTTGTGTTTTTAAGACCTATAGAGGTCCCTACCTTCGTATTTTTCAGACGCTTATTTCTAAGGTTACAGCCTTAGTAAATTATTAGATAATCTTTAATGTAAATCAGGGCCTTCTGCCAGAAAACTTTCAAAAATAGAAACAAGTCTTGTCATGAGGGTTTCTCTCACAGTTCTAAATGTTCAATGATTAGTTTTTTGTTTAGACTTTAACATTTAGAATAGAAATAGATATAATCATTGCCTATGTAAAAAAAGAAAGCCAAAAAAAAAAATTATATGATTTTAGTTTTGATATTTACCATTCAAAAGATCATTGATTTCTAGAGTTAATTTGTAACTGATGTTGCTAAAAATATTTAGTTGTTGATTTAGTATCAGATCCTCATATAGCTAAATAGGCAAACTAACAAGCTCATGTTTTTCAAATGTTTAAACTTTTTAAACTATTAAGTTAAATAGCAGAGTAAAAAGAAAATATTAACAGTGGATAGATGTAACATAAATTATTGCTTTTTATTAAAAGAAGATCCAATAGCCAAATGCTGAGCATGAAAATTTGAATGCAATTATTTCTAAAATATGCTATAAATTTCAAAAAAAGAAAGTATCTTTTTCAAATAATTGGCATAATATCCAATATTCTTGGTAAATGTGTATTTATATATTTTTAACTGGATAAAAGAAAACATAAAATCCTCATCAACTAATAGTTAGTGAAGACTTTTTTTTAAAACAATTGTTAATGCTTGTATATACCTTGTAGAGTCCATAGTCTTGCTTATGATTGCTATTTTACTTCTACTTAGAGGATTAAAACCTAACTATTTAAGAAGCAAAAAAAATATAAAAAAGTTACCTTATGCTAAAGTTTAATTGATGTAAATTTATCAACAGTATTTAGATGATTTATGAGTCATATTGATAAGTCAATGAAATGTCACATGACTTTCTGTGGTTATTTTATAACAGTACTTTATTCTATCTGCTCTACTTTAGAACTATCTAATGTAAGTTATCAATGTATGTTATATGGTAGTATTAGAGTTATTAATGATTGTTCATTTTTTTTATTGAGGAGTGCTGGATACACCCATATATTTAACAATCAACTGTAAAACTGGAGTGCCAGATTTTTGTTTTTTAAAATGTTATTAATTAGCTTGTTTAGAATAAAAGAAATAGAAAGCAGCTACTAGATGTGGGGTGCAAATCCAATATTTCTGATTGTAGAAGGCCAATAGCCAGAAACTAGCCTATGGATATTAATATACCACTGCCATCTATTATTCATTGATTTCTTAAACTTACAGTACATAGCTCTGGAGTAAAATAGATAGTATGAAATTGCTATTTTTAATACATATGACAAACAATATATATATTTTTTATGAATTATTTTTACTGATTAAAAAATGGCTTATTTTATATGATGGTGCAAAAGTATTTTATTTTAACACTGTTTATTTTATGAAATTATAAAAATACTTTATTTATTTTAATTTTATTTAAATTTTAATTAATAAATTACTAACCTATTAATTTTGAAAAAGCAATCATTTTTCTTCACTCGCTAAGAGATAACATTATGTTGTGGATTTAATTTGCTAATTGCTTATCATAACAATTAGTTAACATGGGGCATACTTTGATGGCAATGATTTGATCTATTCAACATGAATATAATTTATTGCACCTTGTATTTTAGGTAAGTTGTCAACAAGTAGTCTTGAAAGTGAGGCATCTAGGCCCAAATCTGTAGATGTTGCATCAATTTTAAATGACCCTAACATTGATATTCTGAAAGTATTAGCAAGAATAGATTTGTCAAGTCACAAAGGACATTCTAAATCAAATCTTAATATTTCATATCAAGAAAAAAATGCAACAATCACAGAAACTGGAGATTGGCAACCTCCAGTCTTGTCTAAGCCAATGGGCCTGGATAATGATATCAAGAAAAGCAGTAGTGTTCCTAATTTATCAACTTCTTTAGATTCTGAGCCAGATTGGAAAAAAGAAATAAAACAAAGAAAAACAGAAAGAAAAGAAGGTCTTCTTATACAAACAATACAACAAGAACCAGAATGGAAAAAAGTGCATCTCAAACAAGCTGTTGTTGGAACAGGTAATAATATTTACCTTAAACATAAATTACATTTACATATAAATACACACACATATATACAAATTTTTGGATATGCTGCTAAATTTTAACAAATTATTAACTGGAAGAGACTATTTTTATCACAATTATTAAGGCAGTAAAGATATAATATTTTTATTATTTGGGCATACAGTAGTCTTTATGTATCTATGACATTAAATTTCAAGACATGTTGAATCAAATTATAATGAATTTTTAACAAACTCATGTGTAAATGTATCTATATGTATATATGTTGAAAACATATGTAATACACACACGTATATGTAGTTGTGTGAATATACGGTCTTTGTATTATGAACAAAAAAATTAGAAAGTAGAAAACTATTTTTTTTTATTCCTAATTTTTTAATATTTTATTTACTATTTTTTTGAATCATGAATGACTGAAACCATGCATACAAGATGAATACTGTATATTGACATGGAAACACTAAGCTTTAAATAAGTTAATTAAATTTTATCATTCCCCTTCATTAATATATTGAAAGATTAAAAGTGAGAAATGATTTCTAAATCCATCTAATCTTCCATTATGGAATAGGTTTTATTTTATACTTGAGTAAAAAAACAACTTTCACTTAATAAAAAGGTAATTATATAAGTTTTATAGACAAATATTTACATAAAGTTTATTGCTATTCAATTGAGATGTACTTTATTTAGATTAGGAGTCAGTTAGAGGAGTTAGCATAACTTATAATGTTTGTTAAACAGTAACTTCAATAATTATGTGATGAGTTCCGTTTTTTACATCTTAATTTAAATAATAGTCATTTTTTATGTACAATAGTCTCCTTATATTGATTAGGAATTTGTAAATATGTATTCATATATTTTATGCATGGCTTATTTGTATGAGCATCATCATGCATCTTTTTTTTGGCTATTCATTTTCTTATTTAGCACTCTCAATTTGTATTTATTTAGTTATATGGTTGCTCTCTTTCTTTTTCTAGCATTCTCCCTAAAAGTATGATTCACTATTTTATATTTTATTAAATATCTTTTTGACATTTCATATTTTACATTACATTGCATTGTGATTGTGTACGTATTTATATACATATATCTATATGTATATTAAACATATTGTAATAGTCTGAAATAACAAAAATATTTATTTATAGAAATCAGTATTTGATCAGATAATGATCTATTTTTGGTAATATAATATAGTGGGGAAATCTTTAATTCATTTCATAATCTGTATCTATCATCTTTAAGCACTATTTTATTATTCTGAATTTGAATATTTAACCTGCTTACTTTCATATATTTGAGGATCTCAGACTTTTGAACAATAACTAATCCCTATCATTGGATATAATCAAATCATTTAAATCTTTGAATTTATTTAAATTAAGTGATTTATAGAATATGTTTCATTGTATTCATTCATATCTACATCAAAATGTACAAATATTCATAAAAACATTGCAAAATAATACAGACAATCAATATTCAACATATTTCTTTTGGCTGGTAAAAAATTACCTTGACAAGAGTTTATTTTATTTTGACTTCCTATTTTTTCTACTTTATAAATTAATCTGATTTTTATAAGGGATTTGAATGTTGACCAATGTGCAAGAAATATATGCTGCCCAAATAGTAAGCAGTTATATTATTTGTTTCAATCATATTTTTTGATATAATCTAGTATTGATGATTAAAGAGTCATATTGGCAGCAGAGTTATATCTTTACTTTAAAGATAAACTAATTGCAATTGAACTTCTTGATTCTAGCAAAAGATTTCAAATAATCATTCTTAACCATTGTCTGAAATATTGCACTGACCTTCTTTAGATTTTTTTCCCATTCATCCATACAAATGAACAATTTTTTCATATATGTAATTTCATTATTAGGATTTATTCCATATTATTTTTTTGATTTTAAATAAATTATATCAACATTGGTTGTTCTTGTTATCTGAACTATGTTTAACTTAAGCTAAAATTATTTCTTATAACAAAAACTAAATTGGCTAAACTTTCTGGCAGTTATATTTCATTAAATAATTATTTGTAATATATGAATTGAAATGACTGCTATATACTTTCTTAAATGAATACTGATAATGTATATATTAAATGAGCTCAAATCTGGCACTTATATACAACTAGTAGTAATGTACGAACTTTAGGTCCTGTGCTTCATAGTAATTACATTCTCTTAAAATAATTATTTTTAACTTGACCTTTCATCATATTTACAAATTACTGATAACCATGAAAGTGAAGAACTCCACACATACAAAAACATCTTTATCATAACTACTATTTCTAAATATAAAATATAATAAAATTTAAAAATAAACTTACAAATTTATTTTAGGCATAATTCATGATTAAATTTAAGGTGAGAATGCCATTTAAATAATTAAATTAATGATCCAACTCCATATGCCTATGCCAAACTCCAGCATAGACATATAGTTTGTCTATTGAGAACTATATTTAATTATTTTAGTAGAAAAAAAAAAGAATTATAATACATAGGATTTTTATATATATAACCTGCTTATAGATATTATTATCACTAAAATTATTTTAATATTATAATTTGAACTATAATAAAGCTATCTAATTATTTAATTTTTAAAATCATTATATCTGAATATTTTAAAAAATTGTGTGTATAATGTTTATAACAATCATGTGATTTTATAATTCTAAAACATCCTTCTTGAAATTTAGAAAACAAACCAGATTATTTATATATTAAAAATATAATCAAACAAGCAATTTTAATTAAACTAATTATTTTAGAAACAAATTTGTCTTCCTTTTAAATCAATAAATATCATTTTACTAGTTTTATTTATGGAATGCATGTTAAATATTCTTGTTTTTTTATAGTAATATTCTAAAAGATCATACTGCAAATATAGCCAAATAAGAATTGCTTAAGCACCATAGAAGAGATTTAGTTAAAGATGAAGAAAGAAAAATGGTTTTCTACTATCATTAAAAATACTAAAACAAAATATTCTAACCAATTTACAAATTCTTTCTGTTAGAATGGAACCAATGATAGACATTTTTACAGAGATGTGCACATTTTATCAGAATTTTTTTGGTCATACATATTTGAATTTGACTAGGATTCTCTGTTGTGACTCCATAGTATTGAATTAATTTTTATTACTGTTTTTGGATTTTAATAAATAACTGGTAGAACATTTTTTTAAAGAATAATTAAAATACTATTAATTGTAAAGCATTCATTTTTATATCAGCAGCAGGTAATACTTTGATCCTCATAAATAATTTCCTAATAGTTGGTTTGACCATCTGCAATATTATGACTTACTGTTTTTGAATTTTTTCCATTTCAGGCATATACCTCTTTACCATAGATTATAAAAGAAATACATATGAAATTTGTATTTTTAGCCATTCTCCCTTTTTGCACTTATATTATTTTAATTAAAATTGCTAATTAGAAAATAATATATGAAAGGGAAAAAAAACTTTAGACTTTCAAATCAGAATATTATTTAATCTTTATAAATTTAATAAATAAGTTTTTCTGCAACTTGTCAAGAAGTTTTATATAATTAAGTAATGCTAAAATTGGTGACTTCTAAATAAATTTTATATAACAAATAAATTTTTATTTATTCTGAGTATTATTTAAAGCTGAAAGAATATTTTAATATTATTCTTGCATTTATATGCTGTTTTTGGGTACACATACATTCATCTATCTACTTTATACACAATTACGATCAAATTTGAATGTTAATTTGAAAATTTATTTTGCAATTCTTGAATTTGTCTTCCTACAATTTAAATAATTTAATAATGACAAAAATTTCTAGTTCTATTGACTATGATTATTTATCTTTTAGACCCCATTTTCATATTTTTTTAATTATTATCATCATCATCATCATCATTATTATTATTGTTATTATTATTAATGTTATTTGTACATTTACATATCACAATTAAATACATTGATACTATGATTTGATTATTTCAATATATATTTAAATGATTTATTATCCAAAGCTTCAGATAACTGCAAGAAGTCTTGAAAACAAATGCAATGGATATCAGAGGACTACAGCGAATAATAATGTTGATTTTTATTAAGACATGAAATAAAATGCTATAAATTATTTTAGTTAATGAGAGTTTGAGGATACTGAAAATAGTCAATGTTATTTCATTTATTTTCATTTAGATTAAAGTTTCTGAATCAGTTACGAGTTAAGGAAAGTAAAAAAAAAAAATTAGTGTGCTCAACTGAGCCTACTATTTTGGTGTTCAAAGATTTCATGTTTCCTGAGCAAAAGACTAATATGATTATATTTTTAAAAATTAACAAAAAACTGCAAAATTTAAATTAATTAATGATTTTAATGATATAGTTTTAGAAATCATTATACTTAATATTAATATCTGTCTTTAAAAATTATTAGAAATTTTATCATGAAAAATAATACATGCATGTGTATATGTATTTTTTTTTTTTAAAGTGAAACATTTGGTTTGTAACAGCTTTGATTCAAAAGGACAAGATGCAATGACAGCTGATGAATCCTATTCCTATTCTAATAATCATTTATCCACCATACCAACCACTTATAATGCAGTTAATCATGGGGATAGTCAATTAAGATCACCACCACTTCAACAACAATCATCATCTAACTCTACAAGACATTGGAATAAACAGATCAATACAAACAAGGCAAGGCATTTATCAAGCGAAGAAATAAAAGAACCAGAATGGAAGAATATTACTCTAAAGAAATCTTTACCAGGTAATTATGCTCTCAAAAAATTCTAAGCTCTTTGACTTATTCTTCTAATTTCTGAGAAGTTTATTTATCATATTCTAATTGCCAGTCTATCTATTCATTTAACTTTTAGAATTTCATTGAAAAGTTATATCACTAACACTTATTATGAAGATGATTTTATATTGAGTTTGTATTTCCCCAATTTATTACTTATATAACTTTTTTTAACAAAATCATTATAGATAGAGAGAGAAGCTAATCAATTTGAATATATATATATATAACAATTTTACATATAATAATCAGTGAACTAATAATAATGTATAGAGATGAAGACAATTGATCCTTACTGTAGGTTTTTTTTTTGTTTTAGTTCTTTCAAATTGATGCAATTTTGATTCAGCACTATAAATATGACTTTTAGTTTACTGTTAGAGTTAATTAGAATGTCTTAATTTATGGAAGCAGTCTCATTAGTATTCAAATTCAAATATTCCAATAAATACTTAATGGGATGCTATTTGATTTTTGTTGAATATATTTTTGCTGTTATCAAGATACTATGTCGTCCCCCCCTTTCATTTGTCACATTTAGAACAAGTCATCTTAATATTTCTGAATTAAATAAATGTCCATATTCATTCTTAACATCAAAATAGACATGTATGATTTGAAAGGGCTAAAATAATATTCACTTGCCATAAGATTAATTTTAAATCACTATAATATAACATGACCACCATTTATTATGCTTACGTAATCTGTTAACACAATAGCAATTCTCTTCATGCAATAATACCATTTATTGCAAGTGGATGTGAGAAAAATTGTGCATTTAAATCCCTATGTAATGCCTACTCATCCAAAATCCCCAGATTAGCTTCTAATCTATGGCTTTTATCTGTGAGGAAACTTGTATCTGAGAACACTGCACTTAAATCTTTCGATTTAATGCATCTTTCCAGCACCACCTTTTACCTTTTCACTTGAACTATAAAGCTATGAGCCCAAACTGAAAATATAATAATGTTGTCAATCCAAGCTAATTTGCTTGCATCAGATCTGAACTCATTTCAGCATCTATATATTTTGGTCTTCATGTTAACAGATTATGTAAGCATAATAAGTGGTGGTCATATGATGTTTTAATAGCTTAATATCAATCCTGGCCAAAGGATGTTGGTGGTTATAGTTATTAAAAAAACCCAAAGACACCAAAATATATAGATACTGAACTGGGTTCAGATCTATATAATTATACAAGCAGATTAGCTTGGATTGAAAACATTATTGCGTTTTCAGTTTGGGCTCGTGGCTTTATAATTAACTAAAAAGGTAAAAGGTCGTTGCTGAAAGAATGCATTAGACCCAAAGAGTTAAGTGCAGTATTCTCAGATCCAAGACTTCTCACTGATGAAAGTCATAAGCTAGAAACTAGTCTGGGGATATTGTATGAGTAAACACAAGGTAGGGATTTTGATGTACTATGATTTGCATTAGGTGGATATTGTATGGAGAAAGTTGCTACTGTGTTAAGATAATTATTTGATCCCTTTAAACAAATTATTATAAAGATAATAAATAAATCGATTATGTGTATTAAAAACATTATCACTAAATGGAATTCTTAATATAATCTATTTATATTTATGAATTTTTCATATATTTTTATTTTAATAAATAAATATATGTACTACATTGTATTATGACAATACTTGGAATATTTATTTATTGTAATCATTAATTCAATTCACCAATTTTTTATTATTATTTTTATTCTATGGAAAAATAGAAAGTAATTTTAAGAGATTTTATTTCTCATCAGCTGTTCTGGATTGAAAAATAAAAATAGTCTCTAAATAGCCAAGGCATCTCCTAAATAAGTGGAACAGTAAAACAGAAGTCATTACTCATTAGGCTGTCTAATTTTCCAGTGATAAGCTTTTGAACATTTTATCATCATTGTTTTATTTTTTAGTTAAGAATAGCTTAATATTCATTTATTAAATAAATATTTATTTTAATTTTATTAGTTTTATTTGAACTCATTTAAGTGGATTTTTGTTGGTGACAGCCAACTACATTTTCTAAGTGGCTGAACTATTTACATTCTGTTAAGTTGCTATGCTTCTTAGTTTGAATAATGAAGAAGATATAAATTTCAAGAGAAGAAATCTAATTGCCTTGTTAAACTTTGCTTACCTAATTGCCTTGCTGTACTTAATAAACTGTATTTTTATTGACTAGCTATCTTTCAAGACAATAAAGATTAATGATCCAAAGTCAAGCGTTGGTGGTCGAGTGGTCAGCACAGCTGTCTTACAAGCAGTTGTCCTGGGTTTATCAATAATAAACACGTTCATTGTTTTAATTTAAGTGTTAAAGAATCTATTTTTAATCCATTTGACAAAAAAACTCTAAGCCTATCTTGAGCACAAAAAAAATTATCAAGTTTTATTTGGACCAGATTTGAACCTATGTCCTAGTAGGATACGCATATGCATTATCACCACATCATGAAAACTTCATATATATATATGATTATTATGGAACTATAAATATACAAGCTATTTTATTCTGTAGTTATTTTAAAAATATTTTGGTTTTGCTTTATTCAAATTTTAATATTTATTATTACTAAAAATCATTAATATTGCATACACTGCTATTTAAAATAAATTTTCGACAGTAGTTTTTATAATTTTATTTTAAACGCTCATTTTTAACAAATTCTTGTTGTAATGATTACATCGTTATCAAATAAATAAATAAGAGTTTGTCTTAATCTTATCTTGAATTATAAATGGATGTTTATTTTATTAATATATTTTTGTATTAATCAATTTATTTTTTCTTTTCATTTTAGTTAAAAAGCATTTAATTAACGATCCTCCAGAATGGGAAAAAGCAAGTTTAAGACATTCTGAATTGGAATCATTACCACTCAGTTATTCTGTCGAAACATTACCATCTGGTGGTCATTTATCGCATCAAACAATTTCAAACAAACATGAGTCAGAAAAATACTTTCAAAGTGGAGAAGTTTTTATTGACACTGATAAAAGGATGACAGATATATCTAGCAGTAATCCATCTCTTATTAATAAAGGTGTAAATTCATACACTACTCAAACTGTTGGACATTTATACCAAAAAGATATTCAAAATAATAGAAGTACAGTTTTCAATCATGAAACTACGACAAAAAATTTTTCTCAGATTCAAAGAGAGATATCAGCAGGTGATAGTATGAAAACAACTAAAGAAAGTAAGTATATTTAAATAATATGTACAATAATTAATTGTTGATAATTTAATCCATTAATTATAGAATAAATATAATAATTTTTTTGACCAAAGTTAGATAGAACAACTAGGCAATAGAATATTATGTTCATGTGATAACACTTGATTGCTATTGGTGATAACTTGCTACTGCTTGCCATCTTGTTAACATAATTGCTTCTCCATATCTTATTTTTTGTTATGTTTTGAAGGAATAAATAGGGAAACAAGGTAAAAAGTGACAAACCTTTATTTACAATAATTATCAAAATATTATAAACAACAGTAATTATAATCAATTTACTTATAACAGTGATATTTAGTTTCTAGTTATAATCTAATTAAATTAGTAATTGACTATTATTGTGCAATTAATCAAAGTATTACCATATTTGATTGTGTAATAGGTTCCATGTTTTGTAACTACATCAACAAATTATATTGTATTCATTGCATGTAGGTTACTATGTTTATAATCATATCAGTATTGCTTGTTCACCAGGCTATAATCATCAATTATAACAGTGTAGATTATTACTGTTGTTGGTAATATTATTTTTTATGGCCGGAATGTTAGTATATATCTTGAAAACATTTTTACTTCATAAGATTCTTTTGCAATCAAAAGCAAATCATAAATATAAGAAGCAGAATCATATCAACACTCATCTATATTTATAAAATTTCAAATTGCTTAGAAAGTTTAGTTGTAAGTCTTTTTCGTAAGAAGAATTCTTCTTAGATTAACATTTACTTGTATGAAATCACAGCTTAATATAAAGTTTTCTATGAATAATAAAATATCTGTAACAGTTATTAGGTCTCAGGATCCTCTCAAGAAAATGATGCATAAGAGGATTTGCCATTGGAAGTATTATTATACAATCAAACCATTCAAAATACTGAAATATTAAACAGATGCTCTTATTCCAGAAAGATTTTTAAAATTTTTCTCATTGATAAATTTTATTTTAATATCACAAAAGATGGAGGAATCTCTCCCTTTCAATAATAAATATTTTTATGTTGTTAATTTAGTGATTATATTGCTGTGTGTTATTTGGTACAGTGATAGAGGGGCCAGACTCTGGGAGTCAAAAGTCCTTGAATTGTGATCCAGCTCTGTCATCTCTGTGTATTTAGTTTCAATAATATATTTTAATGTTTAGATATTGTACCAGTCAACTTAATGATACATGTCCTGATGATGTGACATAATGTTCTATCTATTTCAGTACTATTTTCTTCACTATTGTAGACCTTATAATCATAGAAAATTATGTTTCATAATTAATTTTAATTAATATTTATGATAATAATGATGATCAAATCACTTAATACATATAAACATTTTATGTCACCTATACAAAGATGTCTATGTTATATTTCCTTACCACCCTATGTTATCATCCCTTAGAGGATTGTATTTAATTCTCACCCACAAATATTTTTTAATATGAGACTTGAATTATGCCATTCTTTTTAAGAGTAACATTTTAATTAGAAATGCTACTTATTGTTAGATTATAATCTCAAGCAAAATCATTCCTATTTTATATTATTAGAGCTAATAGTTTAGGTACATTTGGAATGAGAAAACTTGCTCAGATAAGTAAATGTCTTTACATAATAAAAATAATAGCAAAAGTAAAAATGGGATATATACATTCTCTTCTACAATATTAATAATTGTAATAATAAAAATTAAAAGAAGACAATATCAACAATAAAAAAATAACATATTTTTATCATAATGAAATTTTTTTTAATTATTGTTGCCTTTTATTTACATTTATGTATAATTAAAAAGTAATTATTGCAGTCTCTTTGTTAACTCATTAAGTTTACTTTTAATCATAAGTGTATACTGTAATAGTAAGATTTGTACATCCATGGAACAAAATCCAGAGTGTAGGTAAAATACACTAAATATGACTGAATCTAGATGGTGAGACCCAGAGTTCGATCAACCCTCAATCCATTTGCACTATGAATGACATTTCTTAAATTACACATGAATTTCAATTTAATCACGGTCCGGCAATAACACAGGGTGGAGCAAGAGACTAGGGAATTGATATAAGGATTAAATAGACCTATAATATATTTATCAATAGCTAAGTCTAATAGATTAATCTATACAAATAAAATGATGTACTTATCAGTGGGAATTGGATGCGAATTGGTTTTATGAGCAATAAAGAATGGAAATGAGTTTATAATTTAAATAATAGTTTAATTAATTAATAAAATAAATCATAAATAACACACAATAAGTACACAATCAATTTGTGGAATATTACGCTCACAGGCGTTATATAGTTAATGAGATTAGCAGTTACATATTCTCTCATTATATATATTTAATAAAATAATCTGCAGAGGTTAAAGTTATGCCTATATTTAATATGCCAAGTCCTAGTTAGTTTATAGTTTGCCAAATCATACGGAATATCTTATCCAAAGTTATAGCTAAACATACAACACTTTTATGGTGTCTGTCTATGTATAAAAGTTTAGGAGTTGAGCACATAATCAGGCTCAAAGATATGCAGGTTAGCATGATAATCTAGATTAGGTTTCAGCCTAATGCTGAATAATCATTTGATATAAGGGAGAAAGATCTAGTTTACCCTAAGTCTACTCACACTTGCTATGGCACATATTAAAATTATCAATAAGGATAATTAGGATGTGAGTGGGTCATTACTCATTGGCTTCAGTATCAAATGCTTGGTGCCCTAGAACCGAATGACTTGCTATGAATGTAAGAACAATGAAAGTTCAGGGAATCGGATAAGCCATTAATAATCTGGACTCTTGTGTTCCAGTTGTAAAATATTTTGCTTTACCTGAACTAGAAGTATATGTGTGACTTCTGCCAGCACTCATAAGAAAATGTGCAGCAAGCAGTTAATGTACTATATGTACTTTGTAAGGACTCAATCACAATCTATACAGACATCAAATAGGAATGCATGTAACTGAATTAATGTGCCTTAAAATAGATAGCATTTATTTGCATATCTATATAATCCAGCTCTCAAGACTAGCATGTCAAACATACTATGCTTAGGGACTAAATTAACTCATAACCTATCTTAAAATACCAAATCCGTATCTCTAATATATGTATAAATCTAGGGAGCAGAAAGCATATCCGATGGGCAATTAATGATAAAACATTATAAATATGCTTTAATAATATCCCTGTGGCTAGTTCCTATGATATACATATTACACATATAGAAAGTCATAATTCATAACTATAGCTAAGCAAACTACAACTTTATCTAGGATGCAATAGATTACTACTAAATTAATAAATAAAAATTAATCAGTCTAAATAGATAACAAGATCTTAAAACAGCAAGTTGGGAATAACAATTCAACTAATATTTATTAAAATGAAGATATGAAAATATCTTTACAAAAAAATGGACTAAAATTATATATAAATACAGTTTCAAGTTATTTGGCATATTAACATACATATAATAATAAAATTATGAAAGTATATTAAAATAGAATAAATGGGCATAAAAGACCACAGTAACTTATAGTTTAAATGAGGTTATTATAATGTGTTATATTTTAAAAGAATGATTTTCTAGTTATAGATTTTAATTACAGACAAGATTGAGTTTTACATTAATTAGAATTTAGGAAGCAGATCTTAATTATATTTATTAATTTTATAGCTAGCTTTGATGTGTAGTAATTGAAAGATTAACAGTTTATAAACAGAGCTCTGCAGCAATTAGAAATGTTACCAGTTTATCTTCATTGTGGCTTCAGACATACTGGATAGCGATGTTGGCACTATTTCTCCTTAGGTAGATAGCTTGGTTTCCATTGAGCTCTTCTTATAACAGGCTGCTAGCTGGGATACTATCCATTGCATTTTAAAAGGGACCACAGACTACCACCTCCCACAGGAAAAGCGGCAAGTCTATGCTCTTTACTCTGCCATGATAAAGTTTAAATGAATGTGGACTCGGTTGACCACTCTGACATTATCAATATAGTATATATCTTCATTAACAAAAATTGAACTATTGTTTTTACTCCTAACCATCTGTTGTTTACAAGCTTCTATGCAGCTGGAAAACCCATTAGCGATCTTTGAGATTTAACATATTTAATTCCCAAATTTTAGCTTTTAGTTTTGTTTCAATCTTTAAATCTCTACTGGTATTGTTTAATAGTTTTGGTCAAGTACACAATGTTTACAATTTTGTTAATTCCAAGAAAATGTTATCACAAATTTAAGATTTTAAATCTAGACTCACGCTATATCAGGGCAGGTGCAGTGGTCTAATATTTACACTAGTTTAAATAAAAACAGAATTTATAATCAGAATAAAACAAATTCTTCTACTATATATGTAGAATGGTAATACCTGGAATATACTCTCTCTATATATGTGACTCCAGCAAAATAAAATATAAAATAGACTAATAATTTAGATGAAATAGCTTTTTAAACTATGTGACTTTTAAAATAAATATATACCTATAATATATATATACATGTTAATTCAATTACAGATTCAACACTCACATGTATGTGTAATCATACATATATAGTTGTTTAAAGTTGTTCATGTAGGTAGTCTGAGAGAGTTTAAATCTGGCACAGATGTAGGTGTGAGGGTAAAATAGGTGAAACAGGCAAGCAATTAAAATTTGATTGTTTCAATACATTAATTCTGCATTTGTTCTTTACTATGATTGTCTTTGGTTTTAGTTAAGGCAGAATTCTTAATTGTTGATTGGTTAGCGTTGACTAGGTAAAAGCTATATTTTAATACATTACCATTTCAGGACTTGTGACAAGCATCAGCGCCTAGTTTAAGACATTACCATTAGCCATATTTTTTTTATATATACAAATACCTGTCACTGAATTATTATGGCAATAAATAACTGCTGTAATTGAGAATCTTTTCACATATTAGTGGGATTACTTATATTATTTATCTGCATGATGCTTTTTATGTACACTTTGACTCCTGGTCATTGTCTGTTATCTTTTTTTCTTCTATATATATAGCTGTATCAGTGAATAAATAGAACATATCTGATCGCCTTCAACTTCAGTTTGTCTTCTTGCTGTTTTTCTCTCTTAGTTCTCACACTCTTCTTTTAATTGAATTACTATTAGCTGTTTTTTGATCAACATCTACTTATTGGATTTAATTTTAAATAAAAAATCAAAGTATAACATTTTTTTCTATTTTATTTTATACAACTTTGATTATTTATATGTTCTTATTCTCTTTTCTCTAAAAAAAGATATAAATTGTTTACTTTGAATCCCTTCTAAACTAATATTTTAAAAATCAGAGAATATGGAATCTGTTAACAGTTATTTCTTACAGCTTTTGTATTTATGTACCCACAACTTCAGATCATTTTCAAATGAACTGTCTAATATTAAATGGGACATAAGGGTAAAAGTGGGCATGCTTTTTATTACAAAAGTATAAATATTAGAAATAGAAATGGGTTATATTTCATTGTAAATGAAAAGTCAATAAGTAACATTGTAGGCATTGATAGTACATCAGACAGAATGATAAGATTAATTATTCCAATTAATGGAAGATACCAAATGCAGATAATTCGGGTTTATGTTTGATATATAAAAAGCATTTGATCATACTAAGCAACATTTGAAAATTGTCATGAAAGATTTTAATACTAGACTGGTAAATGATTGAAAGAGAAAAGTGTAGGAAAATTTGATTAGTAGTGAAGATAGAAATGGTAAAATTTGATTATGATAATAGAAATGATATATACTTGTGGAGTTCACAGAAAAAACAACAACTGTATATTATGAAATTGAATTGGTCATAGCATCTTTCAAATGAAGTACAGCAGATATATTTCAATGTTGTAATGTTCTTAATAGATTCAACAGAAGAAATGATCATTGATTAATGAGATGTAAGATACATGTTGATGTAAAATGTAGAGAGTTGAAAATTATTAAGAAAAACACTATTAACAGTTGACAATCCTAATTTTTGAAGCATTTCAATGAATTTAAATGATAGACCTTCAATATTTTAAAACATTTACAGACTTTGAAGATGGTTCAGACATGATTGAAATCATAAAGAAGATAAGAACTTCAAGAAAGATAGCTAGTGCAAAAAATAGCTATGGCAAGACAATGACGATATAAAGAAATATATAATAGAGTTTTATAAAGAATTATATAGTAATAAAAAACAAGAAAACAAAGTTTAATATACAGTTATTACATTATCTGAATTGCGGAGCATTTAAAATGAAATAAGATATGTAATTAAATCTAAGAAGAAAAGAAAAACTCTAGGAAACAATGAAATTATAATTGATATTTTTAAAAAAGCAGGTGATGAAGAAAAAAAAAATGTTGGCAACATTATATACCAAGTGTTTAAATGATAAAGATGTACCAAATGATTTGAAGAATGCAGTAATAATATTGGTATTTAAGAAGGATGACAAAAAGGTAATAGAAATTATAGATCTATCAGTCTTCTAATAGTTCTATACAAAATGTTTATCAAGATAATTACAATTAATCTACAGCAAACTTTGGATTCTCACCTACCAAAAAAACAAATTGGATTTAAAAGTAGTGTTAGCACATTGGATCACATTTAAATATTGAGAGAAGTTATAGAAAAGACCAATGAATGTAAATTGTCATTATGCATTAGATTTGCAGATTATGAAAAGACATTTAATTCTATAAGCATTTCTATGGTGATTAAAGCATTGACTTATCAAGATGTATATCCAGGATATTATTATATTATGAAGAATATTTATCCAGATGCAACAGAAACTATTAGATTTCATAATGAAACTAGAAAGATTAACATTGAGAAGTGGGTATGACAAAGTAATTCAATATCTCCAAAAATTTTTTATAGTAATAGGACAACTATTTTATGGATTCAAATAGAAAGAAAGCTAAGGGAATAAAAATAAATTGAGATTATTTAAGTTATCTAGATTTTGTAGATGATGTGATTTTTGCAAATAATGCTTCAGAGCTTCAGGAAATTTTGCAAGAATTATCAGATGAAAATAAGACAATAGAACTAAAGAAAAATGCTAAAAAGATTAAAGTTATAATCAATGGATTTTCTCAGAAGTAAAAAAAATATAATTATAAATTAGAAGTTAACAACTACAGATATCTTATAAATGGAAAGATAATAAATGAAATTAATCATAGAATTAAACTTGGATGGATGGTTGAATTAATAAAATATTAAAAGAAAATATGCCTATGTATTAGAATATTTTTTTTGTAGATCTATTTTGACTTCAGACTATTCAACAAAGAGAAGTAATAGGTATTACTTACATCACTGAAAGAATTAGAAAGAATTAGAATGAAGTGAAGCTGGGATGGACATATTACTAGAAGAGATGATTGATAATAGATGGGCTGTTAAAGTTTGAGTTGGATCCCAAGAGATTGCAAAAGATTTAGAATGAGATTACTTATAAGTTGTATAGATGAAATAAGAAAATTTATTAGTGTGATGTCAAGAAATATTATGGATTAGGGAAACAATTAAACTTAGAGAGATATTTATCCTATACTTGTAGATAATTATTGAAAATGATGATAAATTTTAAAATAAACATAGTTCTGTGACTCTTTTAAGGTCATATTTAACTTTAAAGTAAATAACTTTCATCTTTCTATTTAACAAGTTTAATTAATATATTTTTTTGTTTACATAATCTAGTCAAATATAAATTTCTTTTCCATGTTTTTTTTCACACGTTAAATAACAATATCCAGTCAAGAAATTTTTATTTTTTTTAACTACAGTAAAGCTGTGATATTCCACTATATTTTGGTTTTAAACTCCCCTCATATACATAGTAGAATATGTATTATTTTAATGAATTGCAAATGCACAGTACTTTTCACATACATATACATATATAACATAGACACTCTTTTATATATCTAGTATGCATATATAAATTAAGATTATAATATTACTTTTTCCTTTTCATTTGTATTTGTAATAAATTTGTAAAACATTTGTAGTGAACTCAACCAAAAAAGTTTGTAGTATTTTTTTTCATATGAATTTATCTCTTTTTTTTAGACACAACTGAGCATGCTTTTGGTGTGGTACCCCAGAGAACTATGATTTTGGTGTACAGCATCCAAACTACACTCAACTGTGTCTAAGAAAAAGAGATTAATTCATATGAAGAAAATAATAAAAACCTTTTCGGTTATGGACGCTAACACATTCCTCTAAATTAAGATTATACTATAAATAATATTAATAATTCAGTTTAGTTAATAATAAGAAATTGAGAGAAGACATATACGTATTTATTTACTATATGCTTCATTCATTCAAAAAATAAAAATAATAAAAACTCTCTATAGTGTATTTTAATTTTTTAAAAATAAAATAAATAGCTTTTGTCACAAATAAACACTGAGGATATTTTTTTCCCCAATCTCTCCCCCCCTGTAGAAATGCTATAGCAGTCTTATTATCACCTTATTATTTTGATGTTTTTAAGTTTGTATTGGCTTTGGAATCTATATAGTTATCCCTGTTTGTTATTACACATTTTACATTCTTGGTTAAACTTTTCAAGTTTTCTGACACAACTGAAAAAAGTTTTGTGATTCTTTTTTCTGCCACTATTAAATGTCAATTTTTATTTTATGGTTTGAGAAAAATATAAATTTTCTTAATGTCATAAAACTTTTAACTTTACACTCAGAAAACATTTTATTATATGAAATATTGTATCACATTGCAGAAAGAATTAAACAAACAAATCATAAAATATGTATTGATGTAACCCAAATAAATGTAATTGTGTATAGTGCTTTGAGATAGAAAAATGGCTGCTGCTGTTTTATAACCTTTTAATGTTTCTATTTTCTATTTATTTAATTTTTTTTTGTTTATATATATATTGGATGTGTGTAATTGAAAGAGTTTTTAGCTTGACTTTGAATTCAAGTCAAGAGTATGGCATGCAGATGTGCTGTGTGTATTTAGTTCTTTTTTTTTAATGAAACACATATAGACCTTTTTTTATATCAGCATTAAAAATAATAAAAAACAATTTTGAAAAGTCAGACATTGATTATTAATTGATTGATTTTTTTTTTTCAGTGAGACCATCATATCAGAAAGAGTCTGACCAGAGGCGAGCTTCTCAACTTTCTTCTCAGTCTTTCACTGCTCATCATTCATCTACTTCATCTGTAGATTTTTCACAACAATCTTCTCCCAGAGACAGCCCTCACCATAGGGGAGAGTTCCTATTAGATGTTACTGATTCCACATTTTCTCCCAATCATAAAGACACTACTGTAAAAAGACATTCTTCTCTTTCTGTAATATCAAATGTAAAAGATTCTGAGAACAATGAACCATCATGGAGAAAAATTGCCAGAGAAAGAAAGACCAGACGATTAACCCAGGAATTAAAAACAGATAAAATAGAAGTTGAAGAACCAGAATGGAAACATTTTAATTTGAAAAAATCTATACAAGGTATGTTTTTTTTTTCCTCCTTCTATTTTTTTGGAACTTTGTTTTAAATAATTGTGAATTAAAATTAGTAATATTTTTAATGCAATTTTATTAGTAAATTACTCTCTGATTTAGCACAATGATGGAGTCAAGAGTTAAAGATTTCATCAGTCAAAAGTTTAAAAAACATAACTATTTTGTCAGTTGAACTGAAACTTGAGTTCAGTTATTATTTTGATGTTCAGACATCGCCTGACTTATATCATATAATTATTTATTTACTGGTTAATATATATAAAAAACATTCTGTTACCACTAAGATTTAAATTATATTTAAAAATAATAAATTTATTTTATCTGACATAAGTTGGTACATTTTGTTGATAGAGGACTCTTGAGTAAAAGATTTTTTCAAAGTTCAAATATTAACCTATACATAAAAATTTTAATTAATGTTTGAAAAAATATTGTATGATGTATAAAATTAAATAACCTATACATAAAAATTTTAATTAATGTTTGAAAAAATATTGTATGATGTATAAAATTAAATAAAATATATAAGCTTTTTCCACTATTATGTCACATTATTTATTTAAAAATATATTGAGAAAAATTGAGACTAATTATACAAAACTATCATGTGATGTAAAGTTAATCCAGCGCAAATGCCCTAGCATATTGGACAGCACATGCTTGATATTATTGGTGATTATTATTCCAGTGATGATGGGTTTAAGGTGTGCATTTTCTGACCGTGAAATTTACACACAAGGATAGAGAGAGAGCATTGATATCAACTTGATTGCAAATATTTTTACTTTAGTTATAGATAGAATAAATTTAATCAGATTGCATATTATTCAAAAATATTTATTATCCAAACAAAATCTGAAAGGTGATCTTTAATATTTTTTAATAAATAAATTAGTTTGTATATGCATTTACAAATAAAATTAATGAAAAAAATAAATATTTAGCAAATACCACTAAATTAGTAAGCCTAATTGCAGTAGGTTGCCCGAGTTTAATCGTATCAATACTACAATTAATCTTTAAAAAGCTGTTAATGCAGTGACAACTTTCTCCATACAGTATTGCCACTACTTTAATTGAAAACATTTCTTTTCAATGATTTATTTATTTAAGTTGAAACATTCTTTAATATTTGCAGATGCTAAAAGGTTAGTGTATTAAATTCCTATCTAGTGCCTACTAATCTGATACCCCCAAACTAATTTTTAGTTTAATGCTTTCATCAGTGGGGAATCTTGGATCTGAGAATACTGTACTTAGATTTTTGGATCTAATGCATCCTTCTAGCAGCTACCATATCTTTTTAATTAACTATAAATCTATAAGCCTAAACTGAAAACACAATAATGCTTTAAATCCTAATTAGCTTGTATAGTCATATAGATCTGAACCCAGTTCAGCATATATAGATGTATATATTGGTGTCTTTGGGTTTTTTTTAATAAACTTAGTTGCCAACACCCTTTGGCTAGGATTGATATGGAACCACTAAAACATCACATGACTACCATTTCTTATGCTTATATATTCTGTTAATACAATAGCAACTTTCTCCATACAGTATATAGATGTGTAAGCATAAGAAATATGATCATGTAATTATCTAGTGTTTTAATACCAATCCTAACTAAAAGATGTTGGTGACTATGGCTATTAAAAAAACCAAAGATACCAAGTACAAGGTGGCAATGCTATATGGAGAAAATTGCTACTGTGTTAACAGATTGTGTACGCATAAGAAATGGTGATCATGTGATGTTCTAGTGGTTTAATACCAACCTAGCTAAAGGATGTTGCTGACTATGGTTATTAAAAAACCAAGGTTTGTATAACTATATAGGCAAATTAGCTTGATTAAAAACATTATTGTGTTTCCAGTTTAGTCTCATAGCTTTGTAGTTAATTAAAAAAGTGAAATATGACTACCGGAAGGATGCTTTAGATCCAAAGATGTAGGTGCACTGGCTTCTCACTGATGAAAACAATAAGCTAGAAACTGGTCTTGGGATATTGAATGAGTAGGCACTAAATAGGGATTTCATGCAATAACCTAGCATCCATTGACTATTATGTCTTGCACTAGGTGGCAATACTATTTGAAGAAAGCTACTACTATGTTAATCTTTAAAAAAAGATATATTGAATTGCTAAGTGGAAGGCCGATTTGTATTTTAGACAATACAGAAACTATGTAAACAAAGCTATAGATAATAAAATTAATATATATTTGTGTTTTTAGAAAAGTTTAGTTTTACAATGAGGCAATTCACAAATCTGAAAAGGGAATATAAAATGTATTTTTAAAATTCATAAATCTGAAAAATAAAATTATAATTATTTATTAACTTTTAAATAAATCTTGATAATATTTAATTAAACTGCTTTATAATGAATTCAAAATAAGAGCCATAATAATGATAATAATTAAAGGGGAAGCAATGATTTAAAATATTTGTGTACATTAAAGATCAGCCTTTCAAGCTATTGTGCATACACTTTTTTTCGAGTGTTAATAATAAATGAATACTTTCATTCTCAACACAAGATATAGTATTTATGAAAGAATAAAATGAATCACTTATTCTTTCAAACCCAAATGCTTATATATGGGTAAATCTTAAGTACTGGAAATGAAAGTGTTGGGAATGAAAGTATTCATTTATTATTATTAACACTCGAAAAAAAGCGCATGCACAATAGCTTGAAAGGCTGATCTTTAATGTATTACAATTTATAAACATAGCGCTATATAAAAATAAATGTTTATTTAAATATTTGTGTGTGCACTAGTGATGAGTTTTTCTATAAAATCTAATTTATTATGTTTTATTGATATTGGAGAAAAAAAGAAAATAAAAATTAAAGGAATTGTTATTAAATATTCTGGAATCATTGTGTTTTTAAAAAGTTGTAACTTGACGAATGTGCATTGAATTTCATTTTAATTAAAAAAAATACATATATCATGTAACTTTTAGCAGATATGGATTTTAAATTTGAGTACAATATAGCTAATTTTTTGGATTTTTTTAAAAAAAAAAGATGGCATGTGATGATGTGAAACAACATCAGTTATGCAAACAATTGAGATAATTATTATTTTTAGTTAAAAGTGATAAATTTATTACAATGTGAAACAAATTTTTTTTATTACTGTTGAGCTAACAAAAATTGATCATAAAGAGATAAATTTAATTTATAGAATGATTAATTAGAATAATTACATGAATCAAGTTTTCAAAATATAAACAATAATTTATCTTTCTTTCTAACACAGATCCTTTTATTCTCTAATTTATAATTGTTGGATGTCCATTTATCATTATGTAATGGATGGTTTGCATTTGATAACTATAATCTAGGTGTCTGAAAGAAAAATTCAAAATATGCTTGTGAATTTAAAACAATTCCAAGACTTTCCTATCTTGAATTTGAACTTTGGTTAGTGTATTGTACAGATGGGTGATGAAACTACCATGAACCTATTTATGCAGATCTTTGCTACAATTAAGTATATTAGTTAAGATGTTCTGGAGATGTGTCAAGGGAACTGTAAAACTTTTGTAGGTTACTTAGAATTGCAATGATGAGATGAAAAGGATAAAATATTCTAGATTAAAATTGTTTATCAATAAGTTGTTTATATAGTAACTTGGGCATGTTTTAAATAAATTATGACTAATGTCCAAAGGCAAAGAATATTGCACTAAAATCAAATAGCAAATATTTGTCTATGAATAAAAGCCAAGTACTTAACTGTGTAAACTTGAAAAATGTATATTGAAGATATCAAAACATTGATAATACTTTTAAAAATAATAATTATATCAAAAGAAATAATTTTAGTGGAAACTTCTAATTATAGCAATAGGAAAAAAGAGCAGCAACCAGTTTTTGATTAATAAATCAGTATTTGTAGCAAATGCATGAAATATGTAGGAAATCCTTAAAGATAAAAAGGACTGGAGGGGAACACACACACTTTTTGAATTCAATAGATGGTCAGTTTGAGAAAAAGGATGGAGGTATAAAAATGTTACAAAATTTAGAGATCATACAGTACTTATTAGCATATTAAAGACAGTCTTAAAATTTATTTGATACATAACGGAATCCATTAAGTGTTGAATCTTCACAGAAGTGGGGGTTTTTGCTCAAAGATTTTCTGTAAGGTGGTCTGATCTTCCATATATTATAGACAATTATGGCAAAATAAATTGATTAGTTTTTTAATTCAGGGAAGATCTTGTTTTTTAAAGGGGAATTGGTCTTGGAGCTTTAACAGGAGAGTCAGCAGAACAAAGCAGATTAAAAATTAATATGTAGTGGTGTAGGGTTGCGGTGTAACCAATGGATTAATATAAGTATATCTGTTTCTAAACTGGATTAAGTTTAATATATAATTTACAATTATATGCAGCACATTTTCACTTAATATTCTATAGAATTAGTGTATCATCATTGCAATGGTAGTTGGAAATTGAAATACAGTGTAGATTTCCAATAGCATGTATAGATTTAACATGGTTGATAATTGAGCCTATATGATTAAGCAAATAGGAAATATCTTTTTTTAGTCATAAATCATATCATATTGATTAAACAAAGGAATTAATCACTCTTTTTGTAAAAGTTTGTGAGATTATCACAGAGGAAAAAACTTTAGTGCAATTTACAGATACTATTACATAGGAATTTATTTTCAGGCAATTACAGGGAAAAGTTTTGAAATTTTGAGAAAATATTAATATGCATATATATAGATTTAATACCTTTTTCATATTATTTGTGTGTGTATATGAAATAAAAATTTTCTTCTATCAATCTCTTTAGTTCTGGATTCCATTCAGAATAATATTGCTTCAAAATAGAAAAAAATCCTCACAAATGCATGCACCATATTATATGTATGTCTTTAGATCATGCTGGGATAAAGAATACAAGTCTCTCAAATAATCTGCCTTAATGACAATGCTATACAGGTAGACTGCCATTTAATCCAAAATCTTGGTTTTAGAGATTTTGTGAATTTTTCAGATTTTAACAATAAACTTTTTCTCCCCCATTATAAAAAACAAACATACTAATATTAATTTCACTATTTATAGTTTCATATATATATATTTGTATACTTATAATTTTTTTGATAACAATATAAAACTTTAAAATTCAGAATAAACAGTGACAATAAAAGAAATCAAAAACAATACTTCATTATTTTGCTTGGATAATAAAAGCTTTTGCATTGGATATATTTGGATTAATAGTAGTCTAGTGTATATGAAATCTGTGATTGCAAAAAATATCAAAATAGGTACTCTTATATCAAGCTTCAAATGTTATTTCAAAACAATATGGTAATTTTTTAGCAGGAAAGTAAGGTACCTACTGATAAAGAAGACTATATACTACTAAATCATACATGCACTTTACTACTGTTATACAATGCTTTATTTACCATCCTCTTTTACAGTTTACAGATTCAATTGCTCCAGCAATCTTCTTCAGAATTTTTATATCTCCTTATTTCAATTGTTAGGAGGTATAAAAATTCTGAAGAAGATCACTGGAGCAATTGAAACTGTAAACTGTAAAAGAGGGTGGTAAATAAAACATTGGGTAACAGTAGTAAAGTGCATGGATGATTTAGTATTATATGGTATACTTTTGGCAACAAGAAAGAGTAGTTATTATACTTCTTGAAGATGATAAAGAGGAATAGGAGATATTAAAAATATATAATTACAGAACTGATTTCAGCTATATGCAGGATCTTATCTGATTTGAATTTCAAGTTTTTAGTTTGATAAGTTGTTGATGAATATATGCCTGTATAACCTTTAATCTCAGGTATTATTGATAATAGCTAAAGCCAGAAACAAATACTAAGGCTAGAGATTTTATATCCACCTGATAAGTTTGTGTTAGATGTAATTTGAGTCTAAAGGAAAGGAAATATTTAATAACCTTTGTATAAACCACTGCATGCCAAAGCTATACTAATATTCTTCATAGAGAAGCAGTGGAAAAAAATACTATCTATGCTTACTAATTACCATTACTGAGAATTAGTTACCATTCTTGTTTTACCTTCTAGCTAAAGTAGTTTAGATGCATGTTGGTCAACTAATATTGGATAGTTAGCTAGATGGACTATGGGATATGTGCTTGAAAGAAAAATCCTGAATCTGACTAGAAACAGAATTTTTTATATTTTATTTTATTTAGCCATGATTCAAATTAAATTTGTGATCTTATCATGCTGTTATGCTATCACAATACCATGAATCCTGTTCTAGTCTAAAACTTGATTTAAAATATTTCTATATAAAACTCATTCTATTTTATTATATTTTTATAATAATTATGTAATGATTTTTTTTTTAAATAACTATTATTAGTTGAAAAGGTCCATGATCACATAGAACCAGAATGGAAGCAGCCACAATTAAAGCATGGTGAAGAAGATGTTTCTAGTACTGTAATTGTTCGATCATATGAAGACAGAAATAGTGAACAAGAACCACCTAATGCTGAGCTCACTATTGGTGTACCAGTAACAGATAAAATTTTATACATAAAAGTAGATGATTACATGCCACCACACTTAGAACCACAAAGTCGATCATCTCCAGCTAAAAAACATCCATCATTATCTCAGAGTTTTCCAGATTTATCACAAGTAAAAGAAGAAGAACCTTCTTGGAAAAGAGAGGTAAAGGAACGTAAGGCAAGAAGGTCTACTCTTGAAATTCCAAAACAAGAGCCTCAGAAAAAAGAACCAGAATGGAAAAAAGTTACTTTGAAAAAGTCAGCATCAGGTAATCCATTGTTTTTAGTTCTGAAAGTTGATTTATGTTGTTATTATGCACTCAACAATATATATATAATACTTAATAGTTATCCATTAGATAAAATGCTGGACTTGTCCTGGTATTTTTAATCTAATGCTTGAATATCCTAGCATCTCACTGAGGAAGCCAGTAGCAGAAACCAGTCTGGGGTTAGGGATATTCTGAAAACTTGTTAAGAGCTTATTTGCGAGCTCTTTATATAATATATATATATATGAAAACTTTCAACTGTAATGCAGTCTATAATAAACTTAAATAGTTAATGCTTACCAGATGGTGATGCATTTAAATGTCTATTCCCTGACTAGTGTCTGGTTTTTGTCTTTAATCAAATTTGAGATCCCAAGTCTCTATGATCAAGGCAAAAGCTAAAAACTGGTCTGATGTGGATTTAGAACTAGTAGTCATTGATTACTCAAGTTTATCATGGATAATGCTAGAGACAGAGACTTGCTTTTTATGATAAAAAAAACCCAAGTAATATTATGTTGATATATTTATACATAAACACACACTCATAATGAAGTTAAATTTGAAGAAGATTGAAAAAAATGGTTAATAAATGTAGCTTAGGGTCTTTTAATATGTATTAAAAAAAAGAAAAAAAAACCTTTATTTAGAAGAATATTTGTATCATTAACTTGTAATTTGGATAACATTTTACAATATACTTTCAAAATTTTTAAAAAAGAAAAATGGTATATGAAATTTGTATATGAAAAACAAGAAAGAGAAATTTTGGAATTTGTTTATAGATTGAAGGATAAAAGCATCTCTAATAAGTCTCAAGAAATAGTGAAGGAGAAAACATTATTACTAATCTGATTTTCTAATTATCAGGTGCTGAGTTTGGATTAGGTGACATTATTGTTTTGACTGTAGCAGTTAAAGATTCATTTATTGATCAATATTAGATGGTTTGATAGATTTGGCTATAGGCTGGTTACCCAAAAGAAACAGCCTAGAACTGATTAAAACCTGAAAATTTTTTTTCCAAGTTTTGTTCATATTGAATTCAAATCCATGTTATATGAGTGACAGGCAAGTAAATGCATTATCATTATTCCATGAGACTTTTACAAATACAAAGTATAAATATAATATTCAGTGTATATAAAATGAAATTAATTTTTAATGTATATCATACCAATTGATGCATCTAGAAAATTTACTAACCAATAGTTTGATATTTGAATTAAAGCTTCTTAAATATGTATTTCTTGAGGTTTAGAAAATATAGGTTTGTTATATGAGTTGTATATATATCAGGCAAGTTCCTATTAAAGTACATAAAGATAAATGTTAGCTGTTTCCAAGTTAAAAACCTTCTAGGCACAGTCTAAATATATTCACGACATTCAAGGTTTGTAGGCAAAGCAAAAAAATAGATCATTCTATAAAACATGTTTTCTATAACTAATCTTGGATGATCAATTTAAGATGAATGATCCTTGTTATGAAGCATAGAAATGGGATGAATCTTTTATATATATGCTCAAATTTTCTGCTAGAAGGCAGGTAAAATGTAAAGCACTTGATCCATGTTATGAAGCATAGAAATGAGATGAATCTTTTATATATGCTCAAATTTTCTGCCAGAGGGCAGGTAAAATGTAAAGCACTTGATCATAGCTGGTAGAATTTCAAATTTAGAATTCTATTGAGAAAAAAGATAATCATAAAAAGGAATTTGTAGCTCTACAGGCAAGTTAGTATCACTCAAAGATCTTATACATATGAGGAGATACTGATCCCTATTACAATATATTAAAGAGAACATTTTTATTGCAGTCTGTAGAGACAATATTTATTATTTTTAATTTTGTCATTAAATCTGTATAATTGATGCAATACCAAAGCCTTTCTGTCTTTTCATTTTGCTCTTTTTCTCATCATCTTCATTTTTTAATTCTCATTTTTTTACCTTACTATCTTCAGTTACTGTCATAGAGCTAACAGAATGAGTCTTATGCCATCAGTCATATCTATGCACTAATTGTGGTAATGGAATTGTGTATTTATGCAATTATATTTTTATCCTTCATCTGTATGTATTGCAGTCTTTTATGAGATTATGAGAATGTAAGTATTACTCATGCTTTTTGTCTTTCTCTTTACCTCAATTGTTTTTTTGAAATTAGAATAGTTATACTCATTTGCAAATGATTGAAAAATAGTAGATAATTTGTGTTTTTAAATTATAATATATAAAACTATATATTAATATCCAATATTACTTATCATAATGGTTTTGATGCCCTAGCAATCTTCTTATTATAAATTCTTTTTAATCATCATAGCTATATATCCTACATATATGTTTTTTATGCTCCCTTTTTCTGTATTGAAAATGTCAAGTTATACTAACTGATATTATGAGATTACTGATTCTGAAAGTAATCATGTTCAATAAATAATTTATAACTTAGAAAATTCTCTGTACAGTTTATCATTGCAATCTTAATTTAATTAATCAAATGAAACTGGTTAGTTCACTACATTCTGTCCTCATATGTCACATCTATAGAATAAACAATTTCTTTTTCATTTTTTAAAATTTTTTTATTTTATTTTATAACTAAATAAAAGCAGCAGTCATTACATTTTTGATCTTGAGATTGATTAATTACAACCAATGTATAATTGTTAGTTAGATTCTTTAACCAAAGGCAATTGAAGAATTTAGGCAATAGGTTAGTTCAATCATGGATTAATATTTGTTTAGCATTTCACTAAATTAGATTTGCATCATAAATTTTGATAAGCTTTTTGCATTATTATGATGTATATAAACACAGCTTTAAATATTATTTTACAATAGAGCAATATGTCATCTTGTTATGAACTGAAAATATGATTATATATATATAATCAAAATTATCCCAAATTCATAAGTCAACCAGATTAGCCAAGAAAAAAATTCTAAAATGTCACCAATGGTTTTACAAGCAGACTTTTCAAGTGTACTAAATATCACCCACAATTCCACTTACCTCCCATACACCTGTAATATTAAAAGAACTTTTAAATAAGTTAATTGCTTCAGAATCATACATTTTTAATATTAAAAGTTTTTTTAATATTAAGGGTGTATGGGAAGTAAGTGGAATTGTGGGTAATGTTTACTATAAATATGTTGTTATTTTGTAGTTTTTTACACTTGAGAAGTCTGCTTGTAGTGTTTTAGAGTTTATTTTTTTGACTAGTCTGATTGAGTTCTGACTTTGGGGTAATTTTGATTATTTATTGACTAGTTTAGCTTTATTCTTTTAATGTTTATATATATATAGCAAAAGTTACAGGGCTGAAAACATTTATAGTATTTTTCTTTATGTTAATATTCAGAAATGTTTTAATTGAGATGAAATATAAATAGATTTATACAAGATATCAAGGAAAAAAGCATAGAAAAATATATAAAAATGATCCGTTTTTCAAAATGGTACAGAAAAGAGTTAATAAGGATATAATTGTGAATTAGCAAGAAACACTAGAGAAAAGAATAAAAGTCTCAAAAGTATAAAAACTTATTTCTGCAATAACAAGAAAAGATCAAACTATTATTACAAAAAAAGATGTCATTATGCAATAAAGAACAAGAAAACAAAGTATCTATAATTATTTTGTCTTAAAACAGTAGCAGAACTTTTCCTTCCAGTATTGCAACTTAGTAAATATATGCCAGAAGACTATGCAACATACTTTCTATCCAGTGCTTTACTGTTCACTATCCCCATACCAGCATCCAGCTCATGGTTCTCATCAGTGAGGAGTAATCTGGGAACAGTGCAATTGAATCTTTGGATTCAAGGCTCTTCACTGATGAGAGTTAAAGGCTGGAAACTGGTCTGGGGAAATTGGATGGGAAAACAATGGATAGGTTTTATAATGCACAACCTTTTGGCATATGTTGATTGCTAGAGTTTGGATTACATAGCATTATTGTGGGGGGGAAATTGCTATTATTTTAAGAGCTTGTGTAAACATAAAGAAGAGGAAATCATTTGATGTTTTAATAGTTACTTCATTTTCTGAATTACCCAGAACTTTAAATAAAGAAGTGAGACATGGAATTATATCTATGAAGAATGGAAAAACTTCAAATAATAATGGAATTATGATTGATATCTTAAAAAAGAAACAAAAAAGTAGAGAAACTTTGGTAAGGGTGAATATCAAATGTCTTGGTAATGATGGAATTATAGTCAATATGTTAACAGAAGCAGGTAAAGAAGTAGAAAAACTGCTGGTAAGATTAATTACTAAATGTCTAAATGATAAAGATGCACCAGCTGATTGGAGGAATCTAGTAATAATATTAAGTATTATAAAAAGATGATAAAGAAGATATTAGAAATCACAATCTTTTATTAATTAGTTTTATACAAAACCATTACCAAGATAATTGCAACTTGTCTTTAGCAAACTTTGGATTTTAATTAATCAAAAAACAAACTGGATTTAAAATTTGGTTTTAGCACAGTGTATTACACCCATATATTAAAAGAAGTTATAGAAAAGATGAATGAATATGAGTTGCCATTTTGTTTTGAATTTGTACATTATGAAAAAGCATTTGAATCTATAAACATTTCTACAGTGATTAAAACATTATATCATCAAGAAATAGACCCATGATATTGTCATATTTTGAAGAATATTTGTCAGTAGGATATAGACCCGGGATGTTATCATATTATGAAGACTATTTATTAAAATTCAATGCCCATGCTTAGATTATATAGTGATATTAGGAGATTAACATTGAGAAGGATGTATGACAGGGGAAGAAGTATTTTATGGATTAACATGGGATACTAAGGGGTTTAAAGTAAATGGAGATTATTTAAATAATCTGGAGATTATTTAAGTCATCTTCATTTTGCAGATATTGTGGTTGATTTTGCAAATAATGCTTCAGAGCTTCAGATAATGTTGCAAGAGTTACTAAATAAAAGTAATAAAATGGGATTAAAAATAAATGTTAAAAAGATTAAAATAATGTTCAATGGATTTTCTCAGGAGAAAAGTTAACAACTACAAATACTTTGCTCAGATTATTAATATAGATGGAAACATAATGGTTGAAATTATTCATCTATTTAAACTTGGATAGAATGTTTTTGGTAGAAATAATTAAATATTAAAATGAAATATGTCAATGTGTTTGAAAAGGAAGGTTTTTAATAAGTATATTTTACCAGTTTTTACGTATGGATCTGAGACTTGGACATTCAAAAGAAGAGCAATACTGAGACTTTAGACTACTCAATGAAGTATGAAGGGATGTATATTAGGAGTAACAAAAGGGGATTGAAAATGAAATAAAATGGATGAAAAAACAAACAGGCATTACTGATATAATTGAAAGAATTAAGAGAATGAAATAAAGTTGGGCTGTATATGTTGCTATAAGAGATGATAATAGGTGGACAGTTGATATCTTAAACTGAATTTCAAGAGATCGTAAAAGATCTGGAAAGAAACCAGATGTGAGATCAATAAATGAAATAAAGAAGTTTGCTGGTGTATTGTGGAGAAGAGAGGCTACAGATGGGAGAAATTGTATTATACTTGGGGGGACTTTCACTCTGCAGTGGATCAGTAATAGTTGAAAATGATGATGATAATAAAAAAAATATAATGCTTTATTCAATTCAAATTATCTTACAGTTTTCACTGATGGTAGTCTGTTTCAGCACAATTAATATGCTCCTCATTCCAATTATTTCAAGAGACTCTTAACTATTCTGTTTTAAAAAGTGAGAAAAAAATAAAAAATAAATGAGTCATATTGGATTTTTTTTTGTTAAGGATAATCATATTGGATTTTGTCTAGAAGTTATATTTGAAATATTGTTTCAAAATAAAAAAGAAAAAGAAATATTTTTAATATTTTTTCCTTCGCAATCGCTGAATGGTTGGTACTTCAAATATTATCAATTTTAAATCATCCTTAAAAAAAAAAAAGAAAAAACTATTATCATTAATCAATACTTCTTGTTATGGTAATGACAAAAGTGTAAATATTATATATCCAAAAAGAGTTATTATATTAAATGTTTCAGATGCGATGTATAGTTATTGTTACTAATATGATTAAGTTGACTAAAAGCTGCATATTGATGAATAAAGCTGAATAAAGTCCTTAGAGTAGTGATTAATAATGATTCTTCAAATGTTACCTATATATCCATCGAATTTAAAATAACACTAATGCTAATTAATCCAGAAATGCTTTGAACTTTAATACTAGCCCTTAACAAAATCAAACTATACTATTCTTATAAATAAAGGTGCTTAAATTTAAACCTGCAAACAATCTTCTATTTCTGTAAGTGGTTAATTCTGTCACTTTATACTAAAGTTAAATTTGATCTAAAATCGATTTTCCTTCAGGTACAATAAATGAAAATATTTTTAAACCCATGAAAGGAAATTTCTGCAATGTATTACAAGTGCTGTTCATTCGCATTAGACATACTAAAAATGAAGACTGTATTGGTTTGGAGATTGCAGTTTTTAAATTTTTGTCCCTTACATATGCTGAGAATTGTAAAATTAAAAACAATCAATTTAAAACAAAATTGAAAATTGTTTATGAAAGCTTGTTTTTATGTATGTTGGCCCTACATAAATAGAGAACTGCCTGTATTGAGGAAATTACTTGCAAAAAATCAAAATCAAAACCAGATGATAAAAAGAAAAAAGATAAATGAATAAGAAAAGACATTAAATTTCTCTCATTAATACAATTTATCATTCATGCCTATAAAAAAATTAAGTTTGATAATATCTATTAGTTTAAGAGGGAGAAAAACTACCAAATCAGAAGAGAAATCACTTCAAGTTCTTCACCACCACCCTCTTCCATTAGATTGAATAACTATTGGAGAGAAACATTTTTTCTTGTGAGAAATTTTTTTTTATATATTTTTTTGCTTATTTTTTTAAGCTTGAAAGAAATCATATATTTCATTTTCTATATTCTGAGTATCTTGATACATTAGAAGATGCAGATCTAATTGAATACTTTTTATTTTGTCTTTCTGTTGTCCATTAAAGAATTTCTCTACAATATATTAAAGGACCTAAATTTGATAATAGTGGGATGCATTATCTATCTACATCTTCACGAAGTTATTTTTAGAAATGGTTATGATGTCTTAATCCTGACTATGAAATGCATTTTATCTAAAATGGTGATAAATATAATAATAAATTTAAAGTTTCTCAGGAGACAATGGATAATCTACTTTGCATTATGATTTTAGATAAAATTTCATGATCCTTTAGATGAGAATGTAGCTAATTCACCATTTCAAATATTTTATTATGATATATATATATATATATATATATATATATATAGATAGATAGATAGATAGATAGATAAGACAACAAACAGGTGTTACTGACCTTATTGAAAAAATTAAAAGATTGAAATGGAGTTGGGCTGGATATATTGCTAGAAGAGTTGATAATAAATGGACAATTGAAATTTTAAACTGGATTCCAAGAGATTGTAAAAGACCCAGAGAGAGACCACATGTGAGATGGATGGATGAAATAAGAAAATGTGCAGGGGTGTTGTGGAGAAGAGAAGCTACAGATCGGAGAAGATGGATTAAACTTGGAGAGACCTTCATCCTGCAGTGGATTGATAATGATTGATGATGATGATGATGATGATGATGATATATAGATTCTGAATATCTAGACCAATTCAGTTAATTAAATCATACTTAACTTTTTATTTGTAGTGATAGGAATAAAAAAAATAATATAATGCTAATTACCTTAGCTAATGAACTATATAGATATGTATAATCTTATAGTTAAAATATCATGTGATATTTGAGTACCTTTGTTCAAAATTAAGACAAATAGTTCTATTCAATAAACCAAACTGATGTATTAATTTTATTTAACTTAAGTCAACTGAATGTCAACCAAAAAGTTAAACTGATTAAGAAAATATGTTAGTGAAAAAATAAATATGAATTCAACATACTTTAAATATAAAGAGTAAAGGACATAACACATAATGAATTTTGCACAATTAAATATCTTGAGTAAATTTTATAAATCAGTAGCTTGGGGAAAAATAAAAAATTTACTATCAATGTCAGTACTAATATATAGTAAATTCATCTAATGGGATGACTGAACTCACTTAAGTTCAATAATAATGTTTGATATTGTCTTTAGTATTGAATAATTCATAAATGTTATTAAAATTATTCTTGATGAAATGAATGTTATCTTAAAACTTTAAAGTGAAAAAAAAAATCATGATAATATTCTGCTTATACATACATTTTGTGTCTGTGTACAAAAAACTGTCCCAACACAGAGATCAGTATGTATCTTCTGGAGATACTGACAGTGACTTGAAGATTTTTTTTCAGCACAAACTTCCAATTTCTATTTATGTAATTATTTTTTTTTTAAAAATTAAACAAGAATGAATGAATGTGGTAAAATGATTCTCTTTTTGAATTCTTGCAATGGCTCATATTAATGTACTCTTCTATTCATTATCTTTCTTATATGTGTTTTTTGTTGTTGTTGGAATGAAATGATATGATTATTTTATTCAAATTGAAAATATAGAACTAAGACTTTTTATTGTTAACAATAATTTTAATATTTTTACTTTTATTTATTTTTAGTCAGAGAACCCCCAACTCATATAAAATCACAAGACATTTCAACAACATACAATAATGTTTACCATAACTCCTATTCATCTTTATCTCATATGGAAAATTATAATGGATACATCAGAAATATTTCTCCTGTTAATAATTCTTCAGGGTTAGCAGAAAATGGGACCAAAGAAGAATTTATAATTACAGAAAAAGATTGGAATACAGTAACAAGTTCTCCACAGATTTCAATGTCAGTTCTTGCTAGACCAGTTGAAGCTAAAATTAACACAAATATTAATCAGTTTGTTGCTCCATCTGATATTACAAATGAAGAAAAGTCAGACTGGAAAAAAATGATTAAATATAGGAGAGCTCATAAAAAGGTAGATGAACCAACTCTGGAGACCAATCAAGTACCCGAATGGAAGAGATTCTCATTAAAAAGAACAACACTTGGTATTTTTATTTTACAATTGAAAATGATTTCAAGTATCATCACTACTTATGATTAAGCATATTATATTTTAGTTTTTGATTGAATTTTAATTTTTACTTAATAAACAAGCAAAACAAAATAAATAATGGTGAACTTTATTCATTGCCAATGAAATCGGTTTCATTATCCTTTTTAAAATCATTTAACTGATTTGAAATTTTAAAATTAAAATATACATATATATACGTATATTTTTTAAAACAACATTATATCAAAAATAGAATTTTATAATAGAAATATATTTAGTATGTGCATTTAGGATTTATGCATCTTCTAGTAAAGTTTTTGAAAATTATTTGAAAAATTTGTTATTTTGTAAAATAAATATTTTATAATAAAATACAGTACGCTTTTTTTTTTAGATTACCAAAATTTAATAACTATCCATTAATGATCAATTCCTACCCTATTTAAACTTATTAAAATATAACCAAATGTTGATGATTGATATATTTTTATCATGCGTGTCTTTATATATATGGACATAAATATATATTGCATAATTTTGTTTTGCTCTGTTATGTTCATTTTGTCGTTTTCAATTTTAAATTATAATTATATTTAGTCCACTTGGTGCTCTAATTATTATTATTTATTCAATCTAATTCAGTTATTGTTTTATGATTAGAATATGGAATCACAAAGAGGTAATTAACTTTATTTTAATATTTGCCTGGTATTATTTGTATGCTTATCTGCATGTAACCTTTTCTAACCCATAGCTAGCTTCTCAAATGCATTTTATTGTCATTGTTTTTATTATTTATGCTTTCTGATTATCGAAATATGGAAATTATTATAATTTCTGAAAAGTATATTTATAATTTTATTGATTAGAAAGTATTTTATTTATGAATAATTTTAAAACTTTTATTAAAATCAAGGGAAGTTATTCATAGACAACATAAATAAATAAATTTGTAGATGTAATGGTAAATGTTATGTATGCATGTGTTTGCAAACAGAGAATTAATTATGCCTAGGAGCAATAAAAAGTCTAAAAATTATTTTAAATATTAAAATTTATATAAGAAATAGACCTCCCCCCACTCCAGGCCTCCTTATGTCTTTAAATTAGTGTATGTTTGTCTGTATAATATTATTCCAAAAGATTTAGATTGTTTAACATTTGTTTTATATTTAAAATGAAGCTAATATTCTTTTGCTATCAAAAGATTGGCAGTTCTAAAAGTCACTATCTTAGAATTGATATTTATCTTTCAACACTAAAAACTACAATGTCTAAGATGAAGATTAACCATAGTCACAGGTCTTACAGAAATGTGATTCCCATTATTGGGTAAAAGATATACCACAGTCATAATTTATTTTACAGTTGTTATGTCAACATTCATTATATCAACCCATATTATCAGACTTTTATCTTTAGCTAATAATAACTGAAGATGGATGGCTAGCTATATTTGCCATGGAGCAGTAATTTGAAGGAAAAATCATGTCTACTTGAGATTTGAAAAAAATTGCAAGATTCATTGGTTTGAATTTAAATCCTAGTCACTGGTATGATGATCAATGGATGCTAAATAGCCATATGAAATTTCTATCTTATTGATCTTATTCTGAAGGGAGACAATGAATTTTTAGTGAATTTGTTTCATAGTTTGATTATTTAGATTGGTAGAATTTATTTGCTCAAATTGAGAAAGGAAAATCATGGTATTCAGTGCTACACATGAATGCAAAGCAAAAAAAATTGACTTAAGTGAGATGTGCTGCTTAATAATGTTAAATGTGATTTAATGCCATAATAAAACTGGTTGAAATAAAAGGTTAACATTCCTGGATCAAATTTTTGTTGAGAAAAGTGAAAAACTCAATTTGATCAATTGAATGAAAATTATTGGCTTTATCCTGTTATTTGGTTGCTCAAATATAAAATGACTTCCTAATTTGAAAGGCAGTTTGGCTAATAATTTAATATTGATATTCAACTTTCACAAAGATGGTGCTTTGTCACATTTTTATCATGAAAAATTTCAGTATCTAAATACAGTATTGGATAGGATGTATAAAAGATATTGATCAGCATTTTTTTATTATGTTCTATTTATTGCATCAGTCATACATTAACTTTCTGTTTGGCTGATCAAAAATGGAGTGTTTGTTTTACTCTTACCTTTGATTTAAGGGAGCAGGTCTTTATTACTATTATTAGTGAAACAATTTTCTTTCCTATATTGGCAGTTATATTAAAAAAATTGTAAAAATATGAAAGTTTAGTCATTTTCACTGGCATTTGCAATAGATATCAGCACTAGAATAGAATAAACAGAGTTTGCTTCAGAAAAACATTATGTAAGGATGATTTATATGATGTTTTTAGTTTTAGACATTTAAAATATTTTTAAGAAAATATTTAAATTTTTATACTTATGTGTACATGAATAATTTGGTAAATAGTTTGATAGATTTTATCCAAATATTTAATGTAAATATATTAAATTTAATATATTTAATAATAATTTATTTCTGACATTTCAGCTAATGGATCTCAGAATTGACATGCATTTTTAAAAGCAAACTAAAAAATGCAGGAATATTTTTTGCTATTATGTGAACTTATATTTAGTGGATTTATTAATTTAACTTAATACTATATTATTTTTTAGAATATAAAAATATATTCATAAGTAAAATAATATTCATGCATTACTTTATTTCTAATAATTTGTAACTTTTTTGATTACTACAGTAACAACTCAACCAACTGGACAGGAACCATCACAAAAAACAGAAACACATAGCAAAACTGAATCTGAACCATATCTGGTTGAAATTACAAAACATAGCTCATCTACTGGTAAATATTAATTTATTTATTTATTTTGTGAGAAAGTTGCATTGAAATAAGTTTCTACTAAAGTATTTTAATAAAATTTAATTTTATACTATAATTGTTAACTTTTATGCATTATATATCAAATTTTTTCATCTTTATTCTGCTTTAGACTTTTATTGTTAAATCCTCTTTCTGCATTAGTAGTAATTTATTGCACATAATTACTTCAGATCCATGTAATGAGTAATGAGACAAAATAGTAGTGCTGTATTCAAACTCCAGACTACTTCATTAATGTGGAGAACTGGAAAATAGTTTGGAGATATGAATAGAGAATTACTATCTAGTATTTAATTATTATTTAAGCTTACATTAGATATTTCTGGAATAAAAATAAATAGTAAAATGCAGCTTTTAGTTGGTTGAATCATAGCTTTGTTTGGTTGGTAAATAATTAAAATTATTGATAAGAATCAGTGTATTGATTTTAGCATAATCTCTAAAAGTTCAAGAGATACATTTTTGAGGATATGTAATGGTGCAAATTTTTATTATCTTAATAACTATTAAAAACATTCTATCTTTTAGAGTTCTGAATCCCTGGCACTGTCAGTTATTGATGATATTAATCCATTAATAGTAGTAGTTCTGTTTCTAACTGATGTAGTTTTAGAAGTTTTCTTCTTTTTATTATCTAGTCATGTCTCTGAGATGCATTCAACTTAGAGGCTCTTGATTGAAATTAAATTACTGCTAGTGTAATTTTATTTAGGATTCTGTAGGTTCGACTTGTATAGCAATAATATTTTTATTTTATTTTTCTTATATGGGAATAGCACAAAGTCATTACTTTATTAGTCAGATCTGTTGATGCTTTCTAAGAAGGAATTCAAATGCTAAATTATATATTTTTTGCTTAAATGTAGGTGGAATAACTAAACAAAAGGACATTATGATCAACATCAATGGTAGTTTGCCATATTGCTTGTTCAACCCTAACACAATTTATTTAAACATTTCAGCATATCAAATTTTATTGAGGCTTTTGCATAATCATCTCACTTGAAATTTAAGTAGGAAACAATGCATTTTAAAATATGGTAGTAATCAAATGGTTGGTTTAAATATGTAACAATTAAATACTTAGTTTCTTGGAGGGCCATATGATAATTGAGCATCAAAATGCCTCATTGATCCTTAATTCAAAACACTTTAGTTCTCATGTTTCTCACTCTATTGAGGAATATTGTATGGTGTCAGAGGTGATTATTTGAAGTTTGATTTAAAAACTTTTAACTTTTGAGTCTGACACTTTATTATTATGCTAAACTGCACATGACAGAGTGTGATAATGGTATAAAGAATTCAGTAGCATCATGGTAAATGCATGATCTCAAGCACTAAAAGTTTTTAGATCATTTTTTATCTAAGTTATATATATATATTAATTAGGTCAAATAAATAAAATTGTCAGCTTTCCTTAACACTTGATTGTTCAGATATTACATGATCTCCCTGGAAAGTAATCATACAATTATAAACAACTTAACATTTATTATGAATCTTCCAAAAACTTTTGATTGATTGATCCTATTTGAATATTTTAATACTGAAGAGTAGTTATTATTTTTGGCTTATAATTCCGCTAAATAGTAAGATAATTATCGTTTCTTTTTACAATATTATTTTTGATGCAAGAATTTGTTCTTGTTGTTCAAAGACAGAATAAAATAGCTAGGCAATAGGGTGGTTACGCTAAATGTATAATGCTTAATCATCATAATTAATGGTAGTTTGCCATTGCTTGTAATATAATTATACAAGTATCTAAGTTTTATTTGGTTGAAAGAACTTGTTATATGTAGACAGATTTGTAAATGTGGTATATATATATACATATACACATATATTGTAAATTAAATATTGAATATAATATAATTACATTATAATTAAATATAATGTGAGAACATTAAATGTAGTCTATATGTATATTAATGTAATCAAGTGTAATATATAATATATTGCAACAAACTATATTTTATTCAATGGAGCTTAAACATTGGACACCAAATTGTAACTATCTATAAGCTGCATTGTATTGTAAAAAAAAATTCTTAAGAAGGTGTGAATATCAGAAGCTTAATTCTCTTAATTTAACATGTACCATGTCAATAACTTTCAAGTTTGAACAAACTATGCCATAATAGTTAATATGATTCAATGTCAATCTTAACATACACAGTTATTAATTTTATAACAATATAAAACCATTCCCTCTTTAGTTAAATAACAAATTGTAATAATAGATATCTGACAAATAATAATTTAAAATCGTAGAATAATGTCTAATTATAATAACCCATATTTACGCTGAATATACTAAAATATTTATGCTCTAAAATTTATTAAACTAGTTCAAATATAATTTTATATAAAATTATATACTCTAAATGACTATTAAAATATCGATAATGATCTTATGATCACTTGCCAAACCTATAACTATAATAAATCACTTAATCTATCTCAATCCAAAAGAATATCTTAACTATAATTCAAGATTGAATAATTTAAAATATGTATTTCCTGTTGAAATACCCTATCTAAAATAATACTAGATAAATGATTATCCTAATATCTATAAAGTTGTATTAGCCCAGTATGAATTTGTAATGATATATCTACTATAATAATAATAATAATACTAATATCTCTTAAATTTATATTCTTTCAATGGAATCATTTATTTCTAAATTAAAATAATTTAGATAAACTAAAAAAAATTATTTCACCTTTGAATTTATTTAGCAACCTTTTGTATATAAAGTATTAAAATATCATTTAAGAATTTGCTGGCATTTAATTAAATTAAATATATAATCGAAATCTATTTAAATAAAGTCAATTAGTTTAAGAACTTTAGATTTATATATTTAAGTATGTACCTATGAGATCATCAAAAACTGATTTATTAAATATTAGTTGCACCTAGTTACATAACAATATATACCAAATATATGAAAGAAAATAATATACAACTATATATGCACTTACCAATCCAATTGCTGCTTTCTTGTTGTTTCATATTTATTTAATGTGAGAAATATAAGATGTCAATTAATGTGCAACTGCTAATTATTTAAAATTACATTGGTAAATAGGTGCATATGCCTACTTAAAATGATCACTGAATCAAATTTATTTATTTAATTTAAATCAATATTTATTATTAATAATAAAATGATAAATTAATAATGAAATATGTCATGATACACATTCTAGCTAAACATCGCTAAGTATATCCTTCACAAAAACAGAAATTTGCCTATTTTATTTTTTATCATATAATATAATAGAATCTGTGTAAAAATGAAAGTGTTATTAAACAAATATACAGCTAAAATAAAAGGAAGCTAATAATAATTATATTCATATTATATGGTAATTTATTTAAATAAAAAATAAAACAAGCTATGTATATTTATTTGCTTAACTTATTTACAAATGGTATCAATAAATTGCTATTGTATTATAATCATTTAGATTTTCAATACTCACAGTAAACATATGTATTAAAATAATATACAGTCAACAAATAAATATTTCAAATTTTAAATTAAAATTTTGAACATTAAATTTAGAATATAACCTTATTTAAATTAAAATTTAAGCTTTTTTCTACTTTTATATGTGAACACAATGCACAAGATAAAAATCAATAATAACAGTAAAATATAATATAAATGAATGAATACATAAAATATACATTTGCATACAACCTGTATAAAATCCTTATATATTTTCCAGAGAAGCACAATAATTCAAATGTTTATATTCCATAAGTTTTAAATAATCCAATTAAATTCATCAATTTTGTTGGAATAAAATATATTTCAGATGGTTATCTGAATTAAAATATAAAATCCAATTCCCATATTATTTTATAATCCTTTGAATAACAATACAATTAATGTTATAAATGGCATTATTTAAAACAAGTGGGTGCTAGCATCTTTTTATAATATATGCAATATATAAATAAATCTTAAGCTAATTTTGAAATAACCATTCACAATTGTTAGGTGATATTTTAAAGCAGAAATAATTTATATATATATATAGCAGCATATAGATAATTTTGACATTTGAAAATTAAAAATTTGTTTATTTGTTGCAGTAATCTTTTTGCCGAGAATTTTAAAGTGAATTTTAAATTAGAAGTTTTCTTTTTCCTTTCTCCTTTTTTTGCAAGTACTTCAAGAAACTAATTTGGTTTCCCAAACAGATTTTTTTTTTTCTACTCCATTATTTGACAGTTAATAAATTAAAACATTTAGAAAGAATATATACATACATGTTCAGATTTGCTTACACAAAGACCAAAATATCAGAAAGAGGTTTTAAATTGTTCAGTCCTATTTATAACTTTATTATGATTAATGTAATACTTATCACTGAAACCAAGGATACATTCAAATTTTTACTCAAATATTAAAATTAGATTTGTCCTGCATTTCAAAATCAAAGTCTTTCTGTCATAACAGTAGGAAGAACAAAATAATATTTCATAAATAAAAATATTTACACTTTGAAAATAAATATTACTATCTTTAAATCAACATGCTTAAACAATTTAATTTACATATTCACAATATTGTGTTGGAAATATATAATTTATATATTATCCCAACTTAAATATCATACATAATGTAAACATAAAAATATGTATGTTTAAGATATTAAATATTTATTTGTAGTGACTATGTAATATCAGTTATGACTGTAATAAATAAAAAAAAAATAGAAAGAACAAAAAAATATTAATGAATTTAATTTAAGTTATTAATTTTATTATTTAACATTATTATTTATTATTTACACATGGTTTTAAAAGAATAAGATTAATTTACTAACTTTATGCTATAATAATAATAATAATACATTTCTTCCTCTAGCATTTTGTTGTCATAGGAACATTTTAACATTCTCGAGATTAATGCATAATTTTTTAAAACTATAAAAAAAAATTTTTTTAATACAAGATCTGACATCATTATACAGAAATTGAACTCAATTTCTGTTGGTACAATATATATATATGTATATCCACTTTACATGCAAATGACTAAGATTTAACTCCAGACTATGTAAACTTAAAATTTTTAAGAAATTTAATTTTTTTACGTAGACAATTCAGTAACTATTCAATATTAGTCAGTAAAGGAGTATTTATAACTAAAGAATAAGACAGAAGACAAAAAAAAAAACATTCAAATTTTCACTACTTGGCAATTTGGTGAGTTTAATGAGAATTGCCTATTCCTTTATTATTCTTCTATGAAGAGCTATTGGGAAAGCTTTCCCTGTGGTTCATTTAAAATCTATTTGACATTTTTAGCATTACAAATTAATACAGGGAAGCTCATTAAGTCCAGCAACATAGGATTAATGTATGATTAAGTCAAAGAAAAACTACAAAAATAGCATCTAGACCATGAACTAATTTAACAAATTTGATACAAAATATAAAGATATAGGATCCATGCATAATAAACCATACATTTGACATTAAAGAAGATTAACTAATAGCTGTAGGCAATTTTTATTATTGTTAGTATGTAGTGAGAGTTCCAAAGAATGTATTCACTGATGGTCCACTAAAATGAAAATCCTTTTATTATTGATGCATATGACCCCATTACTTTTGACATCATTACCTATGTGTGTGTGTGTGTTGATTGGAAACAGACTTAAGCTTTTTTGTATTGAGATTAATGTTAGACATTTTGAGCAAGTTATGTAAATAAAAGATTCTGATTCCTCTCCCTCTACAATATGGGCTATTTTTATATCAATCCGTATACATAAATATATTGGTTATAAATGGGCTATTTTTATATCAATCCGTATACATAAATATATTGGTTATAAATATTTTATACCTTTATTTATTTTATTTGTTGATAATGATGATAATCAAAAGATTTAAAACGTTTATGATTAAAACAATTATAAAAATATTGTTTTAATCATATTATTTCAGTTATCTTATGTTTCTATTTCCATGGCCATGTTTTCTTTTTTTTTTTTGGGGGGGGGGGGGGGTGTAAAATTTTTGCCTTGGATGGATTATTATAGATTCTGTAAATTAGTCCAATTATGTATATGAAACTATGTGGGTATGTGATAATGTTCACATACCATGTCTTATGTCATAGGTTCGAATTATGTCTGAGTAAACTTGAACATTTTTTCAACAGGCATGGAATTTTTTTTAAAGCCAGTTGAAACATAGACAACCAACTAACTATTCTTTAGTGATCCGTGAATGAATATGTATTTATTCTTAAAGAGTAAAATGAGGATGGAAACTATTCAAATCCTCATGACCCAGTAATTGGTAAGTTTGGTGATTAAAACAGGTAAAACTCTCTATACATATTGCCACTCAGTGCAAGCCAGAGTAATCAATCGATACCAGAAGGACTGTACATAAAATACCTATCTAGTGCCTACTCATCCAATATTTTCAGACTAGTTTGTGGCTTGAAGCCTTCATCAGTGAGGAACCTTGAATTTGAGAGGACTGCAACTAGATCTTAGGATCTTAGGCACTAGATGGGGATTTTATGCACAAGCCTTCTGGCATTCATTGATTACTCTGGCTTGCAGAATATGTATAGAGAGTTTTGCCTGTTTAATAACAGTTAAGAGCAAGCATAAGAAATGGTGATCATGTGAAGTTTGGTGATGTTGCATTTTCCTTTATTGTTCTTCTATGAAAGATTGTTGGTGAAACCTTTCCTTGCAATGGCCTATTTTAAAGATTGTTTTATTTGCCTTTTATCAGATTTTTTTTTACTTTTCTAATTATGTAATGGTTTTACTTTTATTATTTACTTGGTTCAGAATATTTATTGATATAAGTATAATTTTTAATGTATTACTATAGATATGTTTTTATAATGTAATTTAACAATTTCAAACATTAAAAGTAATAAATTCATTGAAAAATATAAATGCTTTTAAGTGAGCAAAGATAAAAGCAAACTTATAAATATATTTGTGGATATATATATGATTGTATGTGGTCATATCGTTTTATTATATACAAAAAAGGTTGATTTTTTTTTTTTTTTCTCATATGTCATAGCATTGGCCTGAATGCGAATCCACACCCGTCTGCAACCAACTACTTGCTTGCAAGGTGGTGCGATGACCTCTCGGCTAACAATGCTGTTTTCATCAAACTCCCTTTTTTTTATTTTTTTTTATGACTTACTTATAACTTTATTTTTACTTGTATAATTTAGTCAGGACAACCCCAGGATCTCAGTATGTTGTCTCAAAAAGTGTTAGTGTTCCTAATTTATCAGAAGCAATTGATGAGGAGCCTATTTGGAAGAAGGAAATTAAAGAAAGAAAGTTAAGAAAAACTCAAGAAATTTCCCAAACAGTTGATCAAATTAAAGAGAAAGAACCTGAATGGCGAAATATTAATTTAAAGAAATTATCACCTGGTAAGCAAAACGTCTTTATTACTTAATATTTTGTTTATTACATTAATGGTTTCTTTTTAAATTTGCTAATAAATCTATTTATTGTCATATATTTTGAAAATGAAACTTGTAGACTTATTTTATTTTTAAATCAAATATTGTTTTTAAAAAAGGAGTAAATTTTTTCTAAAATATATTAAAAATATATCAAACTAATTGTGTTGTGATACATTGTCTATTAATTTTATATTAACTTTAATCATAAAATGGCAGTGCTAAAGCTAGACTTAAGAGCTTAATATCAATAAATGACAATTCAATTCTGTTACTTTCAGTGCTTGAATTTCATATAACCTCTTAGGTGACAAATCATTCAATTATTATATATTTGTAACGAAATCTAATCTTGGCTCATAGCTATATAGCTATTTTAACATATGTGAGGTCAGGGCACAATATATTTCTTTATTGCAGTAATTTGGCACTTATCTAAAACCTTATACAATGATAGTAATATTTCATTGAAAACGAAACAAGCCCATTTATTCATGACAATATAGCTAATTTAATATAAGTGAGGATCCAATATATTTCTTTATTGCAGTACTTCTATGTTTCTCTAAAAACACTACATAATATTTAATCATATTCCTCTTCCATAGTGGTGATAACTAAACCTAATGGGAAAATCAGATTGTGCGATGATTACCATGTTACCATTAACAAATATCCAAATAAAGGTGTGCACCCGATGCCTAATATTAGAGAAGTTTTAGCAAATTTCTCCAATACAAAGTTTTTTTGCCAAATTGGATCCCAAACTCCACATATCATCAAATTAAAATTACAGATAAAACAGCAAAAATATTGATGCTAACCATACCTTTTGGACTGTTCAAATGCAATCATTTACCATTCGGAATTGCTATGACACCGAACATTTTTCAGGCCAAGTTAAACTTAATATTACAAGGATTAAAAGGGTAATGCCTTATTACGATGACATTTTAACAACAGTGACATCTAGTGAATTATTAAGAGAGAGAATTTTGAAAGTTTGTGATAAATTAAGTAAGCCAGGAGTTAAGTTAAACTGTGAAAAGTGTGTATGGAGGATACAAGAGTTAGGGTTTCTGGAACACAGCATTTCAGATAAAGGAAAATATCCTTTAACAGACAAAATACAGGCTGTTAGAAATACTGAAAAGCCTAAGAACATAAAGCAGCTTCAGGCATTTTTAGGACACATTAAATTTTTCGAGCCATTTTTAAAGAATAAGATGATAGTGGCAAAATCGTTGTATGAGTTATTGCCCAAAGGGCAAAATTGGGTTTGGTCAGAAACTTATGATAGGGCTTTTGAAAAACAAAAGAGTTGTTATCTATGTTTTTGGTACATTTTGATGATAAGAATGAAGTTAGAATTACTATGGATGCATCAGACTGGGGAGTAGGAGCTGTTTTAGTTCACCCTATAGATAATATCAAATGCCTGTAGCTTATGTATCTAAAACATTGTCAAAAGCAGAACGTAATTGTAGTCAAATTGACAAAGAAGCTCTGGCGATCATTTTTGCAGTAAAAAAAATATCAGTTTGTTTTCGGACTTAGTTTTGAAATTATTACTGATCATAAGCCTTTGTTGGGGATTTTAGGAAATGATCATGCAGCGCCTAAACATTTAAATCCACGTATGTTACGATGGCGGAATATGTTAGCTGCTTATGATTATAAAAGAAGGAAAGAAATATTGCATGCAGACCTATTGTTAAGATTTCCAGATAGTGAAGAGACATGCAATAGTAAGTTTGAAGTTAATTATATTGACCGCATAAACTCACAAGTGTTAAATAGTAATTCAGTCCAAAAGTGGACTAGGGAAGAAAAAGGGTACAATATTTCTGATGAATTGGATTAAGAAAGGCTGGCCTAAAACTAAGCCTAGATATGTGACAACAGGGTTTTGGGCTAATAGAGAGCAGTTATCTGTTTGTAGAGAGTGTATAGTAATGAGGGATAGAATAGTTTTTACAGTGAGGGATAAAGTTTTAAAGCTTCTCTATTAATGGCATCCTGACATAATGCATGCAAAGAAAGCTTTGGCACATAGCTATGTCAGGTGGCCACAAATTAATGCAGATATAAAAAACTATATCAAAGGTTGTTCCACATGTCAGTCAGAAGGTGTATTACCAATTAAATGTTTTGTATTCTGGCCAAAGGCAACAAAAGCATGGGAGAGAGAGCATATTGATTACAGAGGACCAGTGAATGGAAACATTCTGCTGATAATTACAGATGCATTCTCAAGATGGATAGAATGCCATATTGTGAAAGATACTAATGCCCTAATAACAATTAAGTGTTTAAAGATGGTTTGCTCGATACATGGTTTTCCAGAAGTAGTTGTGTCAGGTAACGGAGCAGGTTTTACTGGAGAGGAATTATGATAGTTTCTTAGTACCTATGGAATTCATCACATATGCACACATCCATATCATCCTCAAGCAAATGGATTAACAGAGGATGAAGTACAGCAAATCAAGAGAAAGTTTAAAAAAAAGAGCAATGTAGAAATGCAAGATGCATTATAGACATTTATGCTTTACCAAAATTCAATGCCATCTAAAAGATAGGAAAATCTCTAGCAGAATTAATGTGTGGATGGAAACTAAAAGCTAAATTGGCAATTTTGCATCCTAATGAAAAAATTAGTTTTCCAAATGTGAAGCCAAGTAAACTGTTTGGAGTAGGTGAGAGATGTGATTGGAAAAAGTGGATCAAGGGATTAACAGACAAAATATTGTCAAATCACATTTTTGTGGTTAGTGGAATTAATGGTTTAAAGTACAGACACCACATAAACCATATAAAGAAAAGAGAGCCAGAGGAATTGCAGCTGGAAATATTGCAAGATGCAAACATACAGGAGATGGAGAGTGATGAAAGAAGCAACAAGAGAGGAAAGACAGAGGAAAATTAGTTAATCAAGGAAAACAGTGATGAAATTGCAGAAGAAATTCAAGCAAAACTTGAAATAAATAAATCACCCAGACTTATTCACATAAAAAGAAAACCAGAAAGATGGAAGGATTATATGTAAGAAACAATTACAAATTCTGGAGTGAGGGGAGAAATTGTAGTATTTTAATTGCAATAAATATTTTAGTATAAAAAATAGCAATAAGTATATTCCAGAAGTTAAAATTTAATGTACTAGTTTAATGACAATGGAAACTGTTTTAGGAACGAGTTATAGATATAAAAAAAGTGAATAGAGTTACTAAATTAAAAGGTTTTCTACATACAGAAGAGCAAATTTTGAACCGAGTAGAGTAAAGATAAAATATTATGAAAATAGATCTGGAAAGTGAAATTAATTAAATGTTTTCACAAAGGAATTTTAAGGAATGGAAAATTGCTGATAAGAGAACAATCAAACTGAAGACTATAAAAACTTGGGATTGTAAATCCAAGTGTTCTTTTTCTTTTTTGTATTGGAGAAATACTATTGTGCTCACAGTGAATACCATGGGTAACCAGTTAATGTCTGTGAGAGAATAAACCCAGATGTTTCGGAATCTTAAGGTATAAAAATCCGAATATATTTAAAGCAGATTGTCCTGATCTTATTTTGTTTTATGTAAGCCTAAAGGGCTCTTAGGTTTTAACTTGGGGAACTTATAATTATTTAGTGTAGTTGTGGAAAAGTCAATCCATTAAATAAGACAGTAATTGTCGGATATTATTAAAAGAGTGTTTAAAGACTTTAAGAATTCTGTGATCATTTATTTGTTTATATATATATTAATTATAATTAAGCTTGTATATATATTCTAGTTTTGTTTTTGTATAACTTATAATAAATCCTTAGTACTAAATTTAGTTTTATTTATTAATTAATTGTGGTTTGTCCCTTTGCAAGTCATGGGCAAATACATGATGGCTATTACTTCACATGGTCACAAATTATGTCATGTTTAAATCAGTAATGCAATTTTAAACACATCAATAAATTATAAAAATGTTTTGTTTATTTCAACATTATTACTGATAAGAATTAAATAATTAATTATGTAATTATATTAACATATATTTAAGAATGATTATCATAAATATTGAAAATACTATACTTTTTATTTTCATCATTTTATTTATTCTTTGGTATGGGTTAATGTAATCTCTTTATTTTTTATTAACTTAAATTTAATTGAGTTTTTGAACTGATTTGTAAAATATCTCTCCATTGTAGTTACATATTTAATATTATAATATTTTTAAATCCAATGTTATTGGCTCATATGTGAAGTTATAAGTTTCATGCTTTAAAAAAAGTATCCTATTGGGATATTTACACATAGAATTGTTACTGCTATGGTATTGCATGTAGCTAATGTTATATGTTGTACAATGATGAATCAGTAATTTATCTGCAATAACATGTATCCTATGAGTACACAGGTTGTTTTTTTTTTAAATGTATTTTATAACTGCTTTTACATTAAAATATTTAATTGAGATTGATATTATAAGAAGTAGTTTGTGTATTTTCATTTTATATTTTATGTATTGGTAAAAATTTAAAGCAGCCTTTACATAGCCTACTACAGTGAAAGGCTGATTCAAAAGCCTATCATAAAAGAAACCATGTAGAAGGCAATACAGTCTATGTCTTGGCGATGCTTTTGATTTGAGATAACCTAATATTTTCACCATTCAGGTTGTTCTGGCATGCATGCATTCATATAACAGCTGATGGATTATTGGTTTAATCTATGGTTAGACAACTCAGCAGGATATTTGCTGCACTGGGATCTGAAACATGTTAGATGCCTGCTTAACACTGCTGCTGGAATATTAATTGCAAGGCCGCATTTCTTCCCGACGACACAGAAAAGCCAACTCCGGACTGCTCACACATTTTTATTCGATGACAATACATATATTAGAACTTCAAACTGAATTGTAGTGAGAGCAAAAAGCACTCTTTGGATTAATTTTTTAGAACTCTTAACAAAAGACCACCCTCAGTATTTATAAAGTAATTTCTCAAAGAGTATTGGGAATTTGATTTGTAATATTTTTAATTATGGACATTCATATATTTTATTTTATTTCAATTTAATTATCTTTTATGAGAATGCACTTACTTTTCCAATGCTCTTTATATACACTTACTGCCCTGTAGTATTTGATCTTCCATTAACACTCTTGCTTAGTACTGCTGCTATTTTTACTCCCAAAGGTGTTAGAGTGAAACTATTTGTTACCTTGTATTTTAGTATTTGAATGGACTATTTCTATTACTGAAACTTATTCTATTGTTCTAGCCACTCCAACCCCATTGAAATGCAGTTATATAATTATTTAGCTTTTATTTAACTTTTAAAATGTTTAATTTTCAAGTTTATTTACATATTGGTTCAACAAGTTACAGTGTTGTGCTGTTACACGTACACACACACACACACACACACACACACACTTATTAGCTATGTGTGTGAATATAAAAAAATCTGAATGTGATGAAATATGACAGAAATAAAAGAAAAATGAAGCCCACACATATACAATCATATATGCATCACTTCAATATAAAGAGAAGGACTTTATAGCAAAGTGATTAGTACATTTTCATTAATGTGTTCATAACCTGGACTTGAAATGGATGAAAATGAAATTTTTTTCTGATAGCTGAAGATTTTCAAGATTTTAAGAACTAATATTAACTAGCTATTGAATTTTAGGTGAATAACTGGTATTTATTTTTTTTAACTAAAGGAGAAAAATCATAAAAATCATCACTAAATAGATATTATCTAAACTTAGTGAATCATTTTTTTCTCCTGCATTGTTTTCTGTTGAAAGATTATTGGAAAAATACTTTGATAGATATATATGAAATATAATTAAATAGTTAAACTTCTAACTTTTACATGCTGGAAAATTTACTGCTTTGGCCTTTCGTGTTAAAGATATCAATGCAACCAATGAAAATGAAATCACTTTCATGTATTTCCTAAGTTCTTATCACCAATAGCCACTCTCTTGTTTGCAATCTACTTGGACCTAATGATTAAAGAAATACAAAACAAAGTTCCAGACATATACCTACCACATTTGAGTGCAAACATTCAAACAATTGCAATCATTGATGACATGGTAATAATACTCCAAGGTATTTACAACATGAAAATTATTATCAACATACTTGAAAAGTTTCAAAAACAAACAGAATCAATAATACAACCATCCAAATCAGCCACATGGCAATTGGCAATCAGCAACTGGGAAAAAAATTTCCAATGATTTCCAAGTAAATCCATCAATGTTCCTAGGAATACTTTTATACCAATTGAAAACGAAGATGAACAGATATCTAAACAAGCTAATCATTCATAAAATAGCTGAAACAATAAATAACCTTTCATCCATAAAACTATATGAAGTAACTAGAGCCAAAATATTTAATGGAATAGTCACAATAATATTAAGTTACTTTGGCCCTTGGATAAACCTATACAATAATATAGTAAACGAAATAAACAGAATAGCAAAAAAGTACATATGGTACTTATCCACACAATTAGAACAATATGGGAAATAAGATGTTTATTAATATTTGATAATAAAAATATATTTGGATTAAAAAACTTGATAAAGGATGGGAAAAATACTTTGAACAATGCTTAAAATACTTACCAAGAAAGCAAATGATAAAAATCTGGGGAGGAGCAGCACATACAGCATGTGAAATATGGCAATAAATAAGTTATGAAAAGAAGATATACAATGGACAAAGGTATAATAGCAACCAGCCAAAGATAAAATTAAGAGAGACTAATAAGCAACAAAGTATGACACCCAATTACTAACATCCACTTATTAAGCTTAATATAAGGACATATAATTTATTAAAGTAATGTAAAAAAAATTGTAAATAACCAAAAACAAAAAAAGATTGGAAAACAACAAAACCTTGTAAATATGTATATATAATGTCTTTTAATAAAGGTAAATACTTAAAAAAAAAAAAATAATGGATATTTTTACAATCAATAATACCATAAGAGCATCTGTGTAAATGTCCATTTAAAAGCGTAGAAAATGAATAAATGTGATTTTTTTTTATGTTTGCTATTTATATTGATACCTTTAATGGTGGAAGCTATTACACTAAATTTTTCAATATAGAGAAGTTAATATTTTGTTATAAAATGCTTGCAAGAAGTTATCAACAACATTTAGTAAACTTGCAATTAAAATTTTAAGTGCTCTATTTACAGTATTTATGATCTTTGACACTGATGAAATAGAGACACTTTGTTGGATCATGTTATTAATTTTTTCATTCATAATCTTATAGACTGTTTTAACTATGGTAATTTTTACACTGGGTTTTACAGTTTCTCCAGAGGTCATAATTTTTCCTTTGCTTATATATTTTGAATCTATTGATGGAACTACTAGGTCAACTGTTTACTCTTGCGTTAATATTTTTATTGACAGTAAGCTTTTGTATGGCCAAAAATAAAAATGAAACTTCTCTGCTTTAATGTAATTAAAAAATCAATTTTTAATCCCTTTGATTAATTTGTAATGTTCTTTTTTAAATCTTACTTTGAACAATAAAATACAATTATTATATTCTGTTTAATAGCTTATAATTTAAATTATATATATGTAATTTATATCAAAATATTATTTTAATTTCATGCAACTATGATTTCAGAAAGAGGATCTACTGTAACTGATGTTTCTGCCCTTATTTCAACTTCACAACTTATTGAAGAACAACAGAATCACAGACCAATACCTCAGCTAAATAGAGAAGAATTTACTATTGAATTTGATGATTGGAAATCTGATATAAAAAAATCAGTACCTAGAAAGACATCAGAGACATCTTTGTATTTGAGTTCAAGTGTCCCCGATTTATCGGATACTTCTAATAAAGAACCATCTTGGAAGAGAGAAGTCAAAGAAAGAAGATTGAGAAAAAGTCACGATGTTGTGGTTGCAAATATTGCTACAGAACCAGAATGGAAAAATATTACATTAAAAACTTCACGTCCAAGTAAGGAAATTGATTTATTGTTATGTTAATAATATAATGTTGTAATATATTACATATTGTTTATCTTTACATAATTATAAGAGTATTTAAATAGTGCAATACATGATTGCTTTGCAGCTTATTAATTTTACTATAAAATATTGATGTGATTTATTTAATAAAAATCCTGTAGCTAATAAAATTAAATATGCTAAACTTATATAATCTTCAATTCCATTAACATAGATTAGCTATTGTAAATTGTCCATTATTTTTCAGTTAATAATATTACTCTTTTTTTTATATTTCCATTAGATATTGTTGTTATTACCTAAATTCATTATGTCTTTATTATTGTTGTTACTCCTTACAATTTTGACTATTAAGCAATTTTTTTTCACAGTTTCAAATAGCCTTTTAATTAACTAAAAAAAGAAAGAATAATCATTAAAGTCCAAATTGCCATGTAAATTTAAAAATGTAAAAGAAGTACAATGTTTTCTTATGCATAAAATCAAGTCAAAAAAAATAAATATTAAATAGAACATCATAGAAATATATATCTATGTAATATCAGATCAGATTTTCTTTTTTTCTTGATAAATAAATATTAAGTAAATATAGGTGCTTTTATATAATTTTTTTAAATGATATATATATACTTTTCTGCTTCTGTTTATTATTATTATTATTTTATTCATTGAAGTTTTTTATTTATAGTTTACAAAAATTTCAATCTTTTTTTTTTTAATAACTAGATCATCATATAACTTATATAATATATATTCAAAATAAAATAAGAATAAAACCCAACAATAATTTTTTTGGAATTCTGTATTATTTTTATAGCAAAAATATATTTCAATAATGTATTGATTTCATATTTGTATCTTATATGAATAATGGAATAAATGCAAAAGTTTTAAAATTATATATTTTTTTTAATAATATCTTTGGCCTAAATTGTACATTTTATGCAGACCTTTTTATTTGTCTACAAATTGAAATTTTGCATTGTGTTTTTGTTTTATTATATAATTATTTTATAGTTTCATTTAAAATTAGATATTGTTTTATTGATATTTATATTTTATGTATAATATATCTGTGTGTTTATTTATTATAATTACTAAACACATTTTATAAATCTCGTTATTTATTCCATATGCCTTTTCTATAAATATGTCATTTGTCTTTCTGAATTTAAATATTTTATATAGTAGATTATTGCCTTCTTTTGATTATTTTTGTAAATATATTTTTGTTGACTAATATAAATTACTTTATTTAATAAATGTATTCATTTATTTTTACAATGAGGGAAAATTTGTGGTGTTTCAATACAAACTTTTCTTTTACAGTGACAAAAGCAAAAAAAAAAAAGACTCTAAAATTATTTAAATCAAATAATATAATTTGCATATTAAACTTTGTAATTATGATAGATAATAAAATATATTTACTAAAATACTCTAAAGAGGGAGCCATATTAAAGATATATGACAAAAGTGGATTGAAACTGGGAAATTTGAGTAAATAATATGATGGGTTTACATTGATGAGGCAGAATTTAAAGTATACTGTTGATTATGTATTGGTTAAGTAAAGAGGAATTAGAAAAGAAAAAACGAATTGCAATGTATGATGAAGAAAAAGGATTTAGTAGTCTTCATAATTAAAGGCATCTAAAAGATTAAGTAATGAAATTTATAGAAAGATTGATAGGGATGGATAGAAAATACACAATAAGATTAAACTGAATTGGTTTAATAATTTATTGGAAACAATTACGAAAGATTGTGATTTTAAAAGCCATGAAGAATGGATGAATATGGTAAAGAAATTTGCAAATGAGTGTTTATTTTGAATCAACAGAATAAATGAGAGAAATATAGGAACAAAATTTTAAAAAAATGTAAAAAAAAAAAAGAAGCACGTAGAGATTATAAAGAAGCAGTTAAAAAAGCAAAGTTTAAATGAAATAGCTATTAAAAAAAACAACTAGAACAGAATTAAAATGGAAATTGGGCAAACTTATTAAGTAGTTAAGGAAGAGACATTCATGTAGGAAGAGAGATTTGTGGAAAATTTTGAGATATGTGAAGAAGAGAAGTGAGCATCAATCTAGAAAAGAACTTGAAAAAATATTTAATGAATTTGTTATAAAAACTTTAGAAGGAGAATTGGTAAAAGAGCATGATTCCATAAGAGTTTAATTTAAAAGAAGATTATAGTATGGTTTGGTGAAATGAAATTAAATATAGCAATTAGTAGATTGAAAAAAGAAAAAGCAAGAGAACTAGACAATATAGTAATTGAAATGACAGTATGTATTGAAAGATATACAAGACTTAGTTTAAAAGAAAGTTTTAATACAGTTATAATTGATAACCAAAATGAATGAAAGGGTGTGAGAATTAGATAATTATATAAAGGAAAGAGTTTGGATCATTAACTATTTATAGACCTGTAGCAATAATTCCTATAGTTTATAGATTATTTACATATATCTAATTGTTAGAATTAGGGGTTAGATGGAAGAGAGTGAAATTTTGTAGGAGATTCAGAGTGGAATTTATTAAGGGAGAAGGACAATAAATAATTTATTTATTGTATATCCGTTGATAAAGTATCTTGTAAGGATTAGTCATTAAATAAATATCTAACTGTTTTAGTTGTAGGTTAAAACAAAGAGAAGAAAATTGCAAAACCTTTACGAATAAACAATTAACCAGTTATTTAAATAGTATCTTTTTTGATATGGTATACTGCATAAGTCTTTGTTCTGCAATGGCAGGTTTTAAGGCATTTTATTATTATCACATGCTACTCTCATTTTTAAAATTAAATTTTAAAAAAAAATTATCCTTAAAAAGATTTTTTAAAAATAATTTTTGGTAAAACTCCAGTACATTTTTATCATATGTGTTTTTTGGTAATTGGATTTAGAATATTATTCTACCATGATCATTATCTGGTATTCAAGTGAAGTTGGAGCTTATTAGCTAGCCAAAGAATTTTCAGGTGAATGCAGGATTTTTTAATTAGCCTGTTATAATATTTATTGGTTAAATAAGGTTCAATGTGTAGACTTTTAAAAAGAGAAAAATTTGTTTGCAAATGTGTTTCATTCTTCATTTCTGATAAGGCTTATGGCATATACATATGGGCATTGAGCCCATGATTTACCATTACCTCAATATATTTGTTACGAAAATCATGTGATGCTTTACATTTTTACATTGACAATCTAATAAAAATAAATTATTTAATTTTATGAAAACCCTGATTTTATAATAAAAGTATAAAGTAGGAAAAATATATCTTTATTATTAAAAAATATTGTTTTCTCAGAAAACAAATTTTGCAATATTTACCAAACCTTGGATTATATCAGTATTTCCCAAATTTTGGAATACTTCACAAATCCTGCAATTTTAACAGAACACTTTGTTAATTTATAGGATATGGAAGATATTAACAATAAATAAATTAAGCAAATAAATATAAAAATTAATAAACATAAAATATTTATTCTCAATTTTTTTAATGTAAAATATACACATGAAAGTAGTAAAATAAGTGACTTAAATATTTTTGGGTCTTTGAATTACAAATTCTTTTGAAATCAAACACAATATTAGAAAGCGGAATTTTCATATTTAGTATGTCTGATATGTTGTACTTTCATCTAATTGCAGTATAATATGAAAATCCTGCCTCACATAAATATGTTTTGTAAAAGAAAGCAAAACATAAATAGCTAGTTTTGACACATTGGGACATTTCTCTTTTAAATTTCTTCTGAAATCATTTAATGACTGTCCATTATGGTTTTGTTTTAAATCATATTCACTAATTAAATCAATTAGATTTTCATAATCACTTGCATTGAAATCTAGTGGCGTAGCTATCAAATGGATCCATATCCAGGAATTGTTTTCACCAGACTTTGGAAAATATTACAAAAGAGTTAATTGTAAGTCATGCAAGTGTTATAAAATTATGTTGGAAACTTTATCATTTACTTTAGAATTTATTCAGTTAAAAATTCATATAAGGTGGAAAAACAATCAGAATTATTCTGTTCACCTGTAGATATCCAGAATTGAAACTTCTTATTAAAAGACACAGTTTTATTTTTTTGCATTAAAAATTATGATATTGTTTCCTTGTAATGATAAGTTAATTGCATTTCACCTAGTAAAAACATCTGCCAAATATACAAGACTCATCAGCTATGAAGGATCTGTTAAAAATTCAATAATATTCTGTCCTTAATTATTTGACATGAAAAAAACCATTAACTTAGTACGGAGTAGTGCTTTTCTTCTGGATAGCCATCTAACTTTAGTAAGTACATTGACTAACCATTTCATTGCACAAAATTTTAAATAATCTGGATTGAAATGGTTAAGATTTTATATAACTGATCCTTTTTACTGCTTCATTCAAAATATATTTTAAATATGTCAAAAAATTTTTTATTGCTAATACTTGCCTGTGGACTTTTTGTCACTTTTATGTATATAACTCCTCCATCTTTTAACTTCTCCATCTTTTTTATCATTGCTTCGATTACTAGCTATACAAATATCAATATATTTTTTTCAACCAATTTCCTGTTTTGTATTGTAATTATTAATATAATAGAATATATCTTCTCTAGTGCTCTTTCTTGTGAATATTCATACATGAGTAAATCTTTTTCAATAATATATTATCAGTAAACACCAATAATACAGTAAGCTCAGTAATTGACTGCAAAGTTTAAATTGATGAAATAGTTCTTTCTATGTGTTAGCAGAAAGATGTTTGACGTGATATGAAACAGTACAATACATCTATTTTTTAAAGCGGACTCTTTATTCAACATACATGATATAATATCTTTCACTTAAGGCTTAATAAGTTTCTCTCATAATTCAATGAGTTCATCATTAAATGAAATGTAGTGACTGATAAAAATACCATTGATACTCTTTCATATTAAATTTTAGCAATTGTAATCATAAAGTTTAGATTTTTCTAGTGAATCATATAACTACTTAAAAAAAATGTATATATGTGTGTGATCAGAGTGTTTCATTTCTAAGTGCCTCAGAAGTTTAGCTGAAGCCAATGAACTGTTTGCTAGTATTTTATTACACAAAACTCACAATACATCAGGAGTATCTGTATTGCCAATACATGTAAATCCCTAATTTAAATAACTTTCATCATTTTTTTTTTTTTGGTATATTCTTAAATGAATCTGCTTTTTAATAATAACTTTTTAATAAAGCACAGTTTCTTCTCCTATCATAGATATATCAGAAAAACATTTTTGCTTTTCCTTATTTTAATGTTCCTCTTTTTAACTAAAAATCCATTGGTAATTTTTGAATAATATTCAAATTCTAACATTAGTCAGAACTGTAATAGAAATAACAAAAAAAAGTTCTTTACAAGGACTACAACACACAAAATAAATATGAAAGAAAGTACTAAAAATGTCAGTAATATAAAAGCAATTGTAATAAAAATGATTTGATAAAATGTTTAGTAACAAAAATCAAAGATTTTGAATTAAATAAGATTGGAATATATAAAATAATTGAAAGCTGTAGTACCAAAATAAATATTTATTGTAATTATAATAAGAAATAATTTATAATTATCGTAAAAGAAAAACTATGATGATGATGATGATGGTGGTGATGATGATTGCTCAGTTATAAAATTTACACAAATCAATTCAAGTTTATTGTAATAAAACAGTCAAAAGTACTAATAAAGGCTTGTAATAATAATAAACTTACATATTTAAGCAAATTAATACAATGTTGTGGTGAATTATGATAATATCTGTTCAGCTGGAAATTGACATCCATTTACTTTGATAGATTGCTACCAACTGTTGACTTCATGGTAAACATTGGACAATGCAGTTCATTCTGTCAACATGTTTAAACATATTCCAATTTTGTACAGCATTTGAAGTCATATGGAACTTATATTAATTTTTATAATTTTTCATAGGACATTTATTGACTTTTCATGGAACACCATTGTTTTGTGGAACATAGTTTGGGAAATACTGGATTAGATAATTAGTAATTGGTTTTTGAAAAAAAAAAAAATTAAAAGAATTATATAAATTTATAGTATAAAGTTAAAGGGAAGCTTGGACTTAGCTGTTGTAGAAATATAATATCTCTGCCATAAATACAAAGGTCACAAAATTTTACAATTTTATTTTTAGAATCAGCTTATCAAGATCATTAACTTATCCAAATTAATCTGCAACCATTACTCTACAGATAATAATAACTAAATATTCAGTTATCGACTAACATATATACATATTTTGAATTATTTTTTTACAATTTTTATTTAAAATATGTAACTTTCTTTTGGCATTCCCCCCCCCCCCAATAAAGATAATCTTTTCATCTACCTTTTTTCATATTGCATTGTTCTTAACTTTTGTAATTGTATTTATTTATTTTTAAAGGTCGGCCAAGTGTGGAACTGGATGATGAAGATAAAATTATAACAACAACAACACCATTGAATGAATATCTTAAAATTCCATCATCACTTAAAGAATTTTATATTGAAGCAGAAGATTGGAGACCTTCAGTTTCTGTGCAGAACACCAAAAAATCATCACCTATGCCAAGTCCAAGTGCACCTGAAAAAGTAAAGAGTGGAGAGCCTGATTGGAAGAAAGAAGTTAAGGAAAGAAGAGCAAGAAAAATGCAAGAAAATATAGAAATAAGTAAGTGTTATTACTGAAGATATAATTTATTAATAAAAATATTATAACGTATATTAAGACTATTTTTGATTTTAAAAAATTTGGTCGTTTTTTATACAATTAGAAGTTTATGGTATAATTTTCAAGTTATAAATTGAAATAATTTAAATATTAATAGTAATGTTATATAAATAAAATGTCCGTTAATTAAAACAAAATTGTAATTATAATAAAAATAATAAATTTAACGATAACAAACTATTATAAACAATCCTTAAATCTGCAGAAGTACTTTCGGTTAATTTCTTAAACCTGCCTCAACTGCCATTAAATTAAAAAACAAAACTGAAGCAAACGTCATCAATTCAAATCCCACGAATCTCTTATTTTAATGTTAGCAGCTGGTCTATTTATTAAATGCATTTTATTCCTATTTATAAAAATTGCCTCCTTAATTTTTCTTTTATTATGGTTTCTCTCTTCATGAAGAATTTTCACATTTTCAAAATCAAATTTAAATTTATATTTACATGTTTTTTCATGATCAAAGAAAACTGAAGGAGACATTAAATCACCATTATTTTTACTTTTTACATGCTTATATAACAATTCATGCTCCCTCAATCTCTTCTCAATACTGCACCTAGATTCACCTATATATGATAGCATACAATCACAAAAAATTTGATATATGACATTACTTTTCTGCTTGACAGGTATGACATCCTTAGAATTATTGACTAATTTATTAATATTGTTTGGAATGTAGAATGAAACATTAAACACATTCTTATATATATCCTTAAAAAATTTCACTTGTGGATTTGAAATAAATGGAATAGATATCCATTGTTTACTATTAATCTTCATTTCCTTTAAACCATTATAACTTTTTTTAAATTGACATAAAGTATTGCTTATTTGTTCCATTTTATAACCAACATCAAGCAATTCCTTGGCAAATATCTCAATATTTTTCAGTTTATCACTTTGGTAACGACATAATTTTTCATTATGAAACAAAAAAGATCTAAAACTTGCCATCTTATGCATAATTGGTACTTTTGATTTACAATTTATATATCCCCTTTTTTGCAGTGGCTTAATTATTAATTTATAATTTAATATACTGTTTATCTCTTGTAATAATTAAATCTAAATATTTAATATTTTTGTCCCGTTCCTTTTCAATAGTCCATTTCAAGCCATTCAACTTATTTAATTCCTCTACTAGCAAATTTATAGTATTAGTATTTCCACAAACAAAAACATCATCCACATATCTTTTGTAAATTTTAATATCTCCAAAAGTACACATATTTAAAATACTACTCTCATATGTAGATAAAAACAAAATTGCAAACTTGTGCAAACTACAGGCAGACCCATAGGCCAACCTTTAGACATTTTATAATATTGACCTTCAAAAGATGCAACAATGTTATCATTAAAAAATTGTAAAGAATCAACAATAAACTTTATCATATATTTACAAATACTTTTACTTTTTAATGTATGTTCAATTATTTTTATGGAATTCATTCTGTCAATAGATCCATACATTTCTGTTACATCCAATGAAGCAATAACATCATTCTCATCAATCACCAAATTTTTAATACTATTTACAAAGTCAAACGATGAAGCAATAGTATTTTCCCCAAATCCTAAAAAGTCTTGTAAAAGCTTACCAATATATTTAGAAGTCTGATACATGAATGAACCACCAAAATCTATCATAACTCGCAAAGGATTATCTTCTTTATGTAATTTTATATTTGCAAAAATACGAGGACATACAGCACAAGAAGGATATATCATATAGTATGCATTATTACTTAAAGCTTTATTTTTAGCATTTTTTAAAATATTGTTAATAAATTTTATTCTTTGACCATCCATATTATATTCTTCAATCAAAAAGAAACCAAGTTTCTCCAGTTGCACTTTAACTTTATCAATATATTGACATTTCGTCATTAAACCCATACACAGCCCTTTGTCTTCTTTCAAACAAATCATCGAAAGTCAATTCCCATGATTTATCATAAGGCATTGTATTAAATTTATTACAATTAATTTTCTTAATAATATCATCAGCAAAATTATCATTACCAGGAATCATTTCAAATGAATTTTGAACAATTGCAATTAGTTCCAAATTATAATCATTTCAATTACCACCGACGTATTTAGCTCCATGACTTAAAACATATCTCTGAATAAAATGTATCTTATTATTTGATAAATTAATAAAATTTAACTTATTATAAGCTTGTGGATACTGCTTATTAAATAAAAAATCATTTTTTTTCTCAAATTTATTAAGCGCAAACAGATAACATTGTAATAACATGAAAGCTAAAACCTTCAACAGATATGCTTTAAACATGCTTATGTGACAGCCAATCAGATGTAATAATGATAGCACATGGACCTCTCAATTCTCAAACACAAGTCAGAACTCTAAGAAAAAGATGGGACCCACCTTCTTCTATGCCTCAATTTATATATAAATAAGCCAGAATCAAGCATTTTGAACTAAGAGTGTGAAGTTTAAATACCTTCACATTATTACATCTGATTGGCTGTCACATAAGCATGTTTAAAGTGTATCTGTTGAAGGTTTTAGCTTTCACGTTATTACAATGTTATCTGTTTGTGCTTAATAAATTTGATATATTTACATTTATTAATATCATTTCATTAGATTTAAAAAAAATTGCTTCGTAGTAAATCGAAAGATTTCACATTGTTTATTTATATATAATATTTAGTGAATTAAATGTGAAGGTATTTAAGCTTCACACTCTTAGTTCAAAATGCGTGACTTATTTATATATAAATTGAGGCATAGAAGAAGATGGGTCCCATCTTTTTCTTATAGTTCTGACTTGTGTTTGAGAATTGAGAGGTCCATGTGCTGTCATTATTACATCTGATTGGCTGTCACATAAGCATGTTTAAAGTGTATCTGGAAGGTTTTAGCTTTCACGTTATTACAATGTTATCTGTTTGCGCTTAATAAATTTGATATATTTATGTTTATTAATATCATTTCATTAGATTTTTAAAAAATTGCTTCATAGTAAATCGAAAGATTTCACGTTGTTTATTTATATATAATATTTAGTGAATTAAATGTGAAGGTATTTAAGTTTCACATTCTTAGTTCAAAATGCTCGAGTCTGGCTTATTTATATATAAATTGAGGCATAGAAGAAAGTGGGTCCCATCTTTTTCTTATTGTTCTGATTTGTGTTTGAGAATTGAGAGGTCCATGTGCTATCATTATTACATCTGATTGGCATGTTCAAAGCATGTCTGTTGAAGGTCTTAGCTTTCATGTTATTAAATTTATTATATAATTTAAGTTCAATTAATTTAAATCCATGTAAATATAAGTTTAAATTTGATTTTGAAAATGTGAAAATTCTTCATGAAGAGAGAAACCATAATAAAAGAAAAATTAAGGAGGCAATTTTTATAAATAGGAATAAAATGCATTTAATAAATAAATGAGCTGCTAACATTAAAATACGAGATTCGTGGGATTTGAATTGATGACGTTTGCTTCCACTTTTTTTTTTTTTTTGAACTTAATGGCAGTTAAGACAGGTTTAAGAAATTAACTGAAAGTACTTCTGTGGATTTAAGGATTGTTTATAATAGTTTGTTACCCTTAAATTTATTATTTTTATTATAATTATTAATAGTAATGTTGTAAGATTTTTTTTTTTAAAGAGTAATTTTGATATTTTATGTACAGCCTTGCAATAGTTTCTTTAGAGAAGATTTCTATTGTTATTTATATATTCACATCCACACATAAAGCGTTTATAATTAAATTTCAAATATTTAGAACTTTAGATAAAATTGCCACTCTTTATGTAAATGCATAAAAGAAGCCTTAGAGTTGTTGACATGTGGGAAAATGGCATTTTAACCACAATATATTTCAAGAGCAATAAAAGTATTTCATAATGAGGGAATGTTTATGTAGCATAACAGGATTTCTAGATGTATGGTCTTATAAGCACAAAAACTTTTGATATCATCTAAGGAGAAGCCATATTACATTACATCATAAGATGAGTCAAAATAGAAAAAACAAGTTGATTGTATTATATGGACACAAAGAGAATTGTTAAAAAAAGAACAAACAATAGGATTCATAAGAAAGTTAGTAGAACATATAAAAAATTGGGCAAAGATTTTGTGACATTTCATCTTTTTCAAAAATAGAATAACTATCTTATGAAATTTTTAATTGTTGCATTGATAAAGAATAGAAGGTAATGTTATCATTAATAAAAAGCAGAGAGTTAAAGAAATTGAGAGAAAAATATGGAAAACAAGAAGTTTGAATTTATATCTAGAAATAACTAGGCTATAAGAAACAAGACATTTTATAGAAGAGAAGTAGTTTATTTTTTTAAAGCATTAATAAGTATGCTTCAAGCAAGTAATACATTTCTAAATAGAATAACTTGGGAAGATTGATTTTGTATATTTACATGAAGAAAATGTTGAAAACATGTCATTCATTATTAGAGTGTAGACTCATTTAAAAAAAGTGGAAATAAAAGATTTAATGGTGAAACAATTAATACATAATTGAATGGTTTATTTTTTGAGTTTTTGTAATAAGTTGGAATATTGGAAGTGACAGAACTAGCCATGATTCATGCTTCTTGTGTTCCAGTTTCCACCATATAACATTTGTACCAAATCATGCAGGATAATGAGAAAATAAATATAAATTAAATGAATATAGACAAAAAAAGTTTGTTTTTTATATTAGGTTTTGTGTAATATGAGAATTATTTTAAAATTAAAGATGTTTAATGAGCAATAGGTAATGCTGTGAAAATAGAATTCAATTAAAGTAGTGATAAATTTTAGAAATTATTCAATAATGAAAATAATTATATGGTAGTTGACATGTTTCTTTGGCTTACTGGCTCAGAGATTTCTAATTTTGATAAATGAGAAGTCATGGTTTTCACATTGTATCAAGAAGATACATTTAGGTTGTTTTCTTATTGTTTTGATTAAAATCTTTGATTTAAACATTTTAGGATATAACATTCTTTTTTTTTTTCATATGTCAAATGCGTTGATCGGGAAGCGAACCCGGGCCAGCTGCTTGGAAGACAGCTATGCTAACCACTAGGCCACCAAAACTTGACCTGCTTTATTTGAATATTTTTTATTACCAGAAGCATATTGTCCAATTATGTTGTCTACTATAATAGCAGATATGTTATCTATACAATGCGTAATGGTATCATTAAGATCTGCTGTAATAAGAAATCACAACCTTGTTCAGCATTAGTGTAGTTATTTAATTGTTTGCAGATTTTTTTTTTTTTTAAAAAAATGGTGACCAATAAAAAAAGTCAGCAGCTAAAATACTTTTATATAAGTATGTTTATATAGCAGCTAAAATACTCCATATAATAAATGCAGGAGGAATTTTAGATAGGTTTTCATAATTTATGTTTTGGATTTTGTAAAAATAATAATGCAATAAATTTATCAGTGTTGAAAATCATGACATTCAAACATTATAAACAGCACAAATGGAATCATTACTGCACATTTGTTTGCAATTGTTTCTTTGATGGTTTTATCCATAACAATAATTTTTATTTCATCCAGGCTTAATGTTTTTATTATTATTATTATTTTTCCAAAAACTAGTTCAGCAATATCTACTAATCCACAATTAGTTTTTTAAAAAAAAAACCCAAAGTATTATACTCTTATGCATAAATGCAACTATTTATATATATAATACTCCCGTAGAAGCTCTTAACAAATTTTTAGTTTGTTTTATTGTTTTTTTATAATTAATCATTCTATTTCCTTAATTATTATGTAAAATGTTGTCATTTCAATTTGATTAAATTTATAAAGATATATGTTATTTGTCATCATTATCATTTTTAAAAAGATATCTTCTAATTTAAGTCCACTTTTTAAATTATATTATTTTTCTTTTTTTCATCCCTCCAGAAAACTTCCTTATCCCAATTATTCATTTCAAACTTAGTGTCTTTCTAGTCTTTTACAGTCTTTTGTGATCCAGTTTAAGACATCAGTAATTCCTTTATTGTTACCTCTTCTTGTAACATGTCCAGTTCAGTTTCATTTCAGTCTCTTAATTCTTTCAGTGGTTTTTTTTTTTTTACCAAATTATGTATATATCTTATGATAGGAATCACAAGTGTATGTGTTTTAGATGGAACAGAGTAGGAAACATTGCGCAGAGAAATGTAATTAGTAAATTCAGAAAATATGAGCATTTTCATAACTCAAACAATCATTGATCAGTAAACCATGTTTGATGAAAGCATAGTTGACAGAATTAATGCATTTATAGATTATCCTTGCATATTTTTAGAATTGAACACTCTAATAATTTAAGAGACCAAAATGGAAAAAGGGCAGATATATGAATCTGATGTCTTAAATTGTAAAAAGGCAAAATAAAATCAGCTGCAAGATGAATAAATAAAGTAAAGAAAGTTTCTGAAGTAATGTGGAGAAAAATAGCTATGGATCAAAGAAATTGGAATTCTAGAATAAATACAGTTGTAGTTAAATTCATTATAAACCTATGATTGTAGCTGTTAGTCTACCAAATGTATTGGAAATAAAAAAAAATCATTTATTTTATCATTTTCTGTTGAAGACAGTTGTAGGAAATCAAACGCAGTCATATAATTATTGTAGCGAAAATATAAAAATATTTTAAATTAAGAAAATAATCATCTGTTTTATATAGATATAAAATTTCTAATTCTCTTATTCAGAAAAATTGTTGTAGTTAGCGAAATATAAATATATTTTTATGGGAAAAATATTATCTGTATATTATGTAAACACATATTAAAAAATATATAATTTATTGTTTTAGTTTTATTTATATTAATATTAATGCTCTAATATTTTATTTATAACTTTTACCTTGAGCAATCATAACCTTTCTGAAATGCAGTAAACTTCATTCCATAGCTGCCAGGGGTGCAACATTTTTTACGATTGTTATTTGAAATCAATTTCCGTGTGATCTTTTTTTATTTAATTTAAAAAAAAAAATTAAAACAATTTTTTTTAAAAAAAGGTCGATCTGATTTATTTTAATATAACATTTTATATTTTATAAAATTTCATTTGTATTCCTTAATTAAATAGAAAAGTTTGTAAGAGGAACATTTAATATAGGCAGGCTAATTATTATATTAGGTGAATACAGCTGAAATCAAATCCTGATTAACATATGAATGATTTTTTTTTTATGTATCATCTGTTTGGTTTTCAGGCGCATATGTCATTATTATTAATTAATCTATATGCTCTTATATATAGTACATGTAGCTTCCGTATTTATGTGTGTATATATATATTCAGTGGAGTTGCAACTTCTAGCTTTTATTAGCAAAGGACAACTAGATATTGTGCCGGTCAAAATATGTTTATCCATCTAACATGAGCTGGAACTCACAAAATGTACTTCAAACCCAGTCAAGCCCAAGATTTAGATCAGGGACCAGCCTGAATTCGAACCCACTCTGTAAGCCCCAGATCTAACACCTAATGAATAACATAATAGTGATGGCACATGAGAATTAATTTTAATCCGGCCGACTAGGAGAGCGGAGAAGACAATGAGACATCATTTGACTATGACTCAACTAACATATATATCAACTAGGCTGTACATTTGGAAGTGGAGAAAAAGAAGGAATTCGAACTACTCAAATAAGTTAGACAATAAAATATATTTTAATATAATGAAAAATTATTTATATACATTTATAAATTAAATACATTAGTATGTGCGTGAATGAGCAAGAGATTACATAGTGTCATTCACGCTATTAGTTCTCATATTCTCTTTATTAGCTAAATGATATATTATAAATAAACACACATCTTTGGTGGGTCCAATATTAAAATGCCAATCGAATTATGATAATACTGCCATTAACGCTTTGATTTACGGTTCTGAAACGTGGTGACTAACATATGATTTAGGGGAGCGTTCTGAAATTCATTATACATATGATATAAATTATTTTCACACCATTGAGGTCATGAAAATAAACAAAAGTCAGTTAAAAGATTATATTTAACTATGACAAAAATATTTATTGAAAAATTATTTTAAACAATAGTAAGACGAACGCTTTATTTTTCCCAAGGCACATAGATACTCTTAAATAGATATATAAATCACGATGGTGGGACTGTATATGATTGAAATAATTAATAAAATAGAAGTAGTTGGCATTTATATATATTTTAAGCAAAGCTTAATTTTAATATTAGAGCATTAAAACTGGGTCATGAAGCAAAAGAAATAATAATAATACGAAGTTTGCGGTGCTGACATAATAGCCTAAAAATATTAAGAGGAAAAGATCATACTTCTGGATGAAAAATGAAATCTCACACCCCCTTCTTGGGTAGTGCTTAGAGAAAAGTAGATAGGCATGGCGTGGCCCAGACTTTTGCTGGTATAACCGACACGAGAGGCCTTTTTATCTATACGAAGTGAAGATGCATAGCGTGTGCCAAACTTACAGGATCACCGCCAGAGGCATTTTTATACGAAGAAAGAATATGCATAGTGTGTGCCAGACTTAGGGGATCACCGCCAGAGGCATTTTTATATGAAGACTTGAAAAGAAATCTATGGGTTCGAACCTGTCGTAACCCCCAGATTAGAAGACTAGAAGCACATAATATATATATACGAAGATAGGCTAAATGACAGAAACGCAGTACAAATGAATGCCACTAACAACATTGAATAAATTTTACTGCTTTAAATAAATGACCCTTGTTTGAATACTATAATACGCATGCAATTATAATATATATAAAGAGAAATTTAGATTTCATTTAATAAAATATACGTTAAGAATTTACCTAGTAAAAGAAACAAGATTTACCCCCATCCCCTTTCTGCTATTTTTAAATCAATCAATCACACCTTCGTGATTTTTTTATAATAACTGAAATATTTAAATACAAGATTTGAAATTTTAAGGTATGGAAAATATAAGAAGTACCGGCAGTTATAGAAAATAATTAATGGGTCACTCTTTCAGAATTGAATAAAAACAAAACATTTTAAAAGATTTCAAAGCGTTAATTAGCTTAAGTTCTGGATTTACACAGGGTTAAACAAATCAATTTTTATATTAAAACGGACCTAAAATGTTGATTCATAAAACAATCTGGCGAACGTATTAATTTACAATGCATTATATATATATATATATTTTAAGGGGACATTAATAAACTTGATTCACGAAGGCTTACTTAAAAAGAAAAAATGACAGAAAAGATTTTTAGAAATTAAGCTCGCCAGGTTGTGAGATTGACATTTTAATAATAAGCAAGCAGATACATAAATCGAATAATAAATACATATAAATAAATGACCGCACTAAAGTTAAGAAAATATAAGAGCATATGAGATAGGATTAGATATAAAGAAATTATTTGAGAGCAAAATTACATTTACAGATATATATAAAAAAACAAAGTTAAAGAATACATGAGAAGAGATCTTGATAGATTATTTAGACTAAATTGACTATTAGGTGGCGGCTTGGAAATTTACCTTGCAATTTTAAGAATCCATTTTAAAGTATGGCACGTGCACGGCAATTGAAATGCAAGTACTTCTGTGGCAGGAAACTTTTATTAGCATTTTAAAGTTCTTTTTAGACCTTTCTTCATTTCATGGCAGCAGGATATTACGGTAGCGGCAGATGATGACCCTGACCCATAGGGTCGAGAAGAGTGGTGGATTTACTGCTACATCATTTGTAAGTTTCAAGCAAAACGAAATATGTTTATAATACCTCTCTCTAAAAGTATCTCCTCTCCTGTTTCAATAGTAGTTCATCTCTCTGATTCAAAAATCAGTCATTTTATACCTTTCTTTTATCAGTTGTTTTTGAAGATGCAATTGTAAGATAACGTCCAAAAATAAATTCAAATCTATTTCCAGATTAGAAATAGATTTGACAACATGTTTTTAACACAAGTAAATCTTTAATTTACTTAATCCCATTTATTTTAAGTAAAACTTTAATTAAAAAATACCTCCCTTTAATTATTTTTGGACAATTACAACAGTCACATCTTCCATATTGGATTTTATAAAAAATATATAGCTTAATAGAAAAACAAGCAATTTAAAAAGAAAAAGCTAAAAATGACATATAAGAAATATTTAAAACATCAATATTTTGTTAGTAAGTTTTGCTCCTATGTATATATTTGAGCCACATCTATAATACTTTAATAAAAAAGAACTAATAATTAATAAAAAGAATTAATAATAATTTTAAAACATGCTATTGAAACATTAAATTTTATAATTTAGGCGCGCATCTCAAATATATACATGAAATATATATACACGGCAAAAGGAGCGGGATGGGAAATAGGGATTTAAACATAGGTTAGTAGATGGAAACATGAAGCACTATCTTAAGCTAAGATTGACTGCTTCAATATATAGATGACCACGTACAAATGCACATATATATATATCATCACTTCAATTGCATAAGATCTTTTCAAATTTAATTCAGTTTGTGTGATTTTTCTCCATTACCATTCTAGTATTCTTCCGCATTTCTTTCATGTTATAGGTGGTTCATTTCTACTTTTTTATATTCTGCTTGTATCCAGTTTATCATCATTTTCAATCATTATTGATCTAATGTAGAAACTTTAATTCGGGTTTAGGAAAAGATAAGGGGGAATTAGATATAAAGGCCATGGAGTTGATAAAGATTATATGTTATGGAAGTGGGATGGAGCAGGATAGAGAAGAATGTGGGAAAAACTTAGGGTAGTGAATGGAAAGGGAAGGTAAGGTGGGATGATGGCAGAGAGATTCCTGACTCTGAAAAAGAATAAGTCACATTGCATTGCATCAATCATATCAAATTTCGGAATGAATGGAGCTTTATTGGATCTTATTAAGAGATTGTATGAAATTAATTACTATACATATCAATTAGGAAATATAGAATCAGTTAGAGTTAAACATGGGTGAGATTAAGGCAAGGATGCCTATGTCACCTATTTTGTTTTTGTTATATTCAAGAGAAATGGGAACAGCAATAGAAAGATTAGGAAGAGGCGTAGAGACACCATTAATAGTGGCAAGGGAGTATATACATTGTCAGGTCTTTTATTTGCTGATGATATTTTCTTGTGCACAGAAAGTAGGGAAGATATGAAAAGTATGCTGAAGATTTGCACAAGGGTAGGTAAAGAGATGGGGATCAAATTTAGTGAAGAAAAATCAAAAGTAATGACAATAAATGCTGGGGATAGAGAAGAGAAATATTTTTTCTTGGGGGATATAAAATTAAATGTGACGAATAGGTATATCTATTTGGGAATTTGTCTTAAGTAATCAGAGGAATTGCTTGGATGAATGGGGGGGGGGGAGATAAATGAAGCAAGAAAAGAAAGGGATTGATAAAGAAATTAACAGTGTTTTCATGTAATAAATATGATGTAGCAAGAATTGTATGAGAGCGTAGGAAGCAGGATAAACTTATGGTAGTGATGCATTATGTGTTAGTAAAGGGGTGTAAAATTACTTAGAAAAAGTGCAAAGAAAAGTAGGAAGACATGCATTAGATGCAAAGGTGTGGACAACAAAGGAGACAATTCAAGGAGAAATGGGGATTGTCAAGTTTTTTTATGAGAGATGCAAAAAGCAAAGTGAAAATGTTTGGTAGATTGCAATTTATGGATAGTAAGAGAATAGCCAAAATAGTACTTAATTGGGTTATGAGTAAAGGACAGGCAACAAAATGAGTGAGAAAGGTATTATGGTATGCAGAAAATTTGGATAAAGACTTTATGTCAGTATATTTGTACAAAACGTGTGACAATGAATGGTATAGAAGAATCGATACATTATTAAGAAGTAGGGAGCTGGAGAGGTGGAGAACTAGTATGGAGAATAAAAAGAGTCTAAAATATATATAGAAGTAAATGAAATATTGGGTGTGAATTAATTTATGATAATAGCAAGGAAAGTAATTTACTGATTAAGATTCGAACAAGATAGTTAATAACAAGGGAATATACATATAAATAGAGAAATGTAGGTGATTTAGTCTGCAAGTTATGTAAGGAAGGCATGGAAAATATTAGGCATCTGCTAATTAAATGTAAATGCTTACAAGCAGAAAGGGTACAAACAATAAAGTTGTGCGAAAATAAATATAAACTAAGTAATTATATAGAAAGTGGATTCTTGGTCTTTATACTGAATTTGGAAAAAAAATGAGAGATCTAGATATAAAGGCCATGGAGTACATAACGATGATGTTATGGAAATGGGATGGAGCAGGATAGAGAAGAATGTGTGAAAAACTTTAGGGTGGGAAATAGAAAGGGAAAGTAAGGTGGTTAACAGGTTTTTCTGGGCATAGTGGCTGAGAGATTCCTGATTTTGATAAAGAAGTAATCGTATCAGAGCACAGTGCCATCATTTGCATTGTTTCTCTGTAGCTGCTGTGATAGACAGGCCTTTGCCCTCCAGTGGACTATTTAAAATATTATTTTACTTCACTTTTTATTTATATATAAAGTGTGCTATGCATATAATTGACACAACATTAATAATGAAATCTTTCTGTGTTTACTCTTTCATTCTCAGCATTATTATTCACGAGGCTTAGTTATTCTTTGCACATTTATTTTACAAATAAATTATTCTTGTTTCATTATTAAAATTTATTGTATCTTCTTTAACTCATTATTTTTTGCAGTTAATTATGGAAATTATTATTATTTTGCTCTGGTTTATCATTTATTTATTTTTTTATCCTCACCATAATTTATTAATGTTACATTTTTTGAAGATTTGTTACTTAGAAAAATTATGTTGCCAGTTTTTTTTCCTTTTTGATATCTTTTAAAAAAAATTGATATTATCCCTGTTTTTGAAGTAGAACTTTTAAGTAATGTCAAACTTTTCAATTTTTTTATATTTTTATTATCAATAAAATGTTATACAGTACATTTTATTTAATTAAAATATTAGTTAAATAAAATGCATATATATATTTTATTTAATTAATATTTTAATGCCTTTTTATTTCTATTAACATATGATTTTTTTAATATCAAATTTTTAATCATTTGATTAGTAGATTAATTTTAATATTTTTTTCAAGGGCATATAAAATTAATACTACAGATTATTTTTAAGGTCTTTTTAAAAGTTCACACGGATTTATTCAAATATTTGATATGATTTTGACATGTAGAAAGCATTTAAAAAAATTTCAATCCTTTTATTTATGTCATTGATTTTCTTCTATCTACATTCTTAAGGCTGTGTAGAACATAACCTTACTCTTCATATGCATATTCTTGATCATCTAATAGGTTTTAATATACATTAATTTTTTCTGGTCTATTTTTTTTTGACTTTTCTCATCCAGTTTGTTTCTTAAATAATTTTTTAACATTCTGAAGATCAAGATGTGACCTATCTCTTATTGGAGTTTACTTTTTCAATCTTTCTCGGGATCCAACATTTTAGATACATGTCTATTTACAATTCATATGAAGCATTTGTTAAATGGAAAAATTTGTTTAAACGTATGTTGCGGTATGATATCAATGTCTTTTTTATATCGCTGAAACTTTCATATTTAACATGAAATAGTTGATAGCTTTTGATATTTGAAAAGATAAACTTTTTAAAGCAACATATGGGTCTTTTCTGGATATAGATCTAAATGTAATATTTTTGTAAGAGTACTAACACACTACATGAAAAGTTTATTTTTCTATTCTAATTACATCTATTGTAAGTTTGAGGCAATGATTTACACAACTGCATTAGTTCCAGGTTTGAATCCCAAATCCTCATTGACAAAGACAAAAATTAAAAATAATCTGGTGATGGGATTAAATTTCCTACCAGCTTACAATAGATGATGCTAAAATAGTGAGAGGAGAAATTATTTTTTATTAGCATATATGTATCATTACATAAAACAAAGAATTAATCCAATGCTGCTCTCTGATGAAGGGCCAGTGTCTGGAAAATAGTTCAGGAATAAGTTAAAATGCTAGGATTTAATGTAGTATAGTGATATATTACTATTGGTAAAATTAAATTAATAATAAATATCAATAATATGATTTCACTGAATGCATGTTAAATGGTTAAGCCATCTCTGTTTTTCTTCTGAATATAACCAAGCTGCATACGCATTAAATAAATCAGTAAATATTAGATAGTATTCAATCAAAGTTTTAGATCGGTTTTTTAGCTAAATATCTTTCTTCAAAAGTCACTAATGATTTATTTAGCAATTATATAATATTATTCTGGGGAATGGGATCTATTTAAAAATTCAGTAGCTTATATTAATGAGCTTATGAATTGCAAACAGATTATTTTAATGATTTATATGTTGGTCAGTAGACATACGAGCTTCATTATTTGGATGATGACTATTTTCTGCACAATACTATCTCCAATAAGCAGTACATATTTTTAAAAATAGACTTTATATTTTAATTATTTTTAGCATTCAGTTTTGTAGATTTTTTTTGGTTTTGAATTTCCATCACCTTTCTGAGTTAAATCCAAGTTTTGTCAAAACCATTTAGTTATTTACAAAAATTCATAAATAAAAATCATATTAAGCATGAGAATTTATAATTTATATGAAATGTGCAAGTTAAAAAATTGTTTCAGCTATACAAAAATATAATTTTTTAAACCTTGCTGTAAATGCATTTAATAATTTAATCAGATGTATTGTCTGCATAATGCTAAGCAGATTTTACATAGTTTGTAATTATTTCTGTTTGGTAACATAAAAAGAAATCATAAGTTTGCTTTTAACTTTTCATGATTTCTAGGAAAAAACATGTATTTTTTTTTTCTAGCAGTTATTTTATTTTAATGTGGAAACAAGAAAAAAGCTATTTATTTTTATCCAAATAAGCCTTACTCTTAATAGTACACTCTTTCCAGCCAAGGTATCTTTTGAAATGCATCAGATTTTCATTCCAATTACCTAAACTATTCCCACAAGAGCTTTGTTATTTGTATGATCATTTTCATTGAAATTTATATTATCAGAAAAATGGAAAAAAGTGTGAGCAAGACATACTTGGTACATGTTATCAGTTCAGATAGTATGAAAACTTGGATAATTTTTCTTTCTGGCTAAGACCAATTTCTGACTTGATTTTTTGATGATGTTTAGCAACATCCTTAACTCTAAAAACAGCCCTAACTTTTTTATAGAGGTTAGTTTCCAGCTATGTCAAAACCTTTTTTTTTTTATGATGCAAGTTTATTGAAACTGATCTGCACAATTATTTATTTTTATAATAATCTTTTACAATAATAGATCTCAAAAATCAATTCAAAATATTTGAGTACTGTAATATCTCTGTCTATATTGACAGTGATACTTCATCTCTTTATGAAGAAGAACATTGAGGGTAAGTTGGAATATTTTACATATCTATTGGATACCATGACTAATCCATTAAAAGAACGTCCTTCTTTTCCCCCTCATCACTATTTTAATCACTCATACACAGAACTTGTCATCCCTGTTAATAATTAGAACAATTAAAACTGATGGCAGGTATGCAGTCATCAATGATGGATGTTGATAAAAAAGTTAATGAAGATGCATTGCCAGTGCAATCTAACATTTATGAAATAAAAAATCTAACATCATTCTCATATAAATTAGAAATCTTAATTATATATATGTATTGTAACAGTCAGAAAACATGTGACTCGTAAACATAGTGCAGAATTCGACCACCACACAGAACAGCAGCACCATCGAGGTAGCGAAGCCACCTGTTTTACTGAGTTCGAACATAGTTTATTGGTTCCACAATACAATCCACGAAACAACGCATCTGATGCGACATTAGTAAATATTTCCTTAGGCACGGTGGTCAGGGATATGCGAGAGATTCATGATTTTATTCTCGAGTTAGCCAATAATCAAACTAATATTAATTAAACATTCATATTTACATAATCGAGGAAATATTATATAGAATGGGTATCGAATAAATGAAACGTAACTGCAGACATATAGTTTAAAATTATTTATTAATACATTTTAATAAAACAATCATTTACTAATAATATTTTATGGATTCAAAGCTTCATTAGCGGGATTTGCAATACTATTATATTTTAAAGAATACATTTATTTATTTATACATTATTTTATATTGAGGACTTCAGTAGCGGTATTTCCGATACTGTAATGTTTACAAAAGGAATACATTTATTTGTTTCGACCTTATTTTATCTTGAGGACCTCAGTAACGGTATTTCCGATACTGTAATGTTTACAAAAGGAATTCATTTATTTGAAGGCGTAATCTAGCTACTTAAAATTCTCGAGTAAGTATTTCTAATGCATGCCTGGAGGGATTTATATCTTTGCAATGCAGGATTCTAAAGTAAGATTTAAGAGTAGCGGTGGACATATATTTATTTAATTAAAATATTTATTTATCACTAAGGGCAAACCTTTATTTGAGAGTGGCTTATGAAGATAATGCTGAGGCGGAGTGATATATAGAATAATAAAATTAAGTAAAGGAACACGTGGTACGCTTTAGAAAGGCGATATGGAATGGCAGTATATCGAAACTGCAATGCCGCGAATGGGTTTATAAGAATGTCGGGCTGGTCTCTGCCATCGGCCCGACGAAGTAAGGTGTCACATAAACATAACCAGGGACAAGCGGTCCGTGTAGCAGTATGCCGGCTGGCTGCATGACTTCATCAAGTTCTACGGGAGCACCCATTATGCCCGCTTGTGTAGGATGACTGGGGTTAATTTCAACCCTGAAGAATCCGGAAATTTCACGGCGGAATGGGTCATCGCGTCTCTAAAACGTAACACATGTATACTGTATAAATGATTATGATGAGATTTAAATAGATTTCTGACTTGGCCCTACATTATCAACACTTACGAAAGAACGTTGGCGACTCTCAAAGAAATGTAATTTGATGGAATTATTCATTAAGATTTAATATATACAAAACATATCTAGACTGGGAATGATTACAACTAATATGCTAGCCATTTGCGAAGTTGTAGACTCCTGAATTACAATAAATGAAGCATTGAATGTATGTCGGTTTATATGAAAATTAAATTATTTATGAAAGTAATGTTAATGAAATCTGATACGCATTCACTATTTCAAGCGATCATAGATTTAACCTTTGAACATTGAGACAATTATTAGCATGCAATAATTAAATAATAAATACAGATAAAATGTAGATCTTAGAAATACACACCCAAGAAAGATAGAGTGAGGTAAGCTAGATTATTAGAGAAATTTACACATTAAATTAATTATTCAATTTTAGTTATACAAATGATAGTTTTTTTTTACATTTTATAATTTAGATAAGTATTATGAAGAAGAGCTATAGCATATTATTAGAGTACTCTAGAGTTTGAACACAGACACGTCCCTGTTTATAAGAAGTTTTCTGATTCCATTAGTTTAGCAGCAAAAAGTTCACGAGTGGCAATTCTTTCTTGTATTTAGATATTTCATTTACTTTCACAGCAGCAGCAACTTTCTCATTTATTTCAGGCAGCAGATCTTCATGGTGGATTTATGACGGGCAATGGAAAGTTCGGCATCCGATAGGCCATCTCCCGATGGAGAATAATCTAGGTGCTTTTACTCGGTCATATCTTGGCAGGAACAATTTATTTTTATATTTTGGAGACTCTCAGTGATCGAGAGCAAAGCTAAAGTTTAAGTGAATGTCTCCAGCAAGTCTAAGATGGCCTCTTTTCTTATCTTGATCTTTCACATTTTTGTTAAGGTATTTTTAGGTTCTACTTAATCTGCCCTGAGGATAATCAATGCATTTTGTTGGTTTTAATTAAAGAAAGCTGCCGTTCTATTGTTTACATTTGACATTTACTAATTACATTTTGGGGAATTTTTCTTTAATTAATCTATTATCTATCACTGACCGATGCTTTTAAATTTCAAAGACAAAAAGGAAACATAAGATTATTTTAACTTTTAATTAAATATTACATCAGATTTTTTTAGAATTATTATTAAACGAAATTTAAACAAAGCAATAAATACGAACTTTATAATCCAAAATAAATGATTAAAATTATACAAAATTATATAACTAAAAGAAATCTAAATTATATTATTTTATCCCTATTTATTGCCTTTAATTTGAGATCGAAATGTGTGCGTGTTTATGCTGCATTCTACATATATTTATACATTTTTAATATTGTTACACACACAATTCGATACCAAAAAGTTTAAATTTGGGGGGGATAGACCGGTCAGTGAGAGACGACAGAAAAAGGTGAAACTTAAGATTCGAATACGAATCTTACTGTTTCATTTCCCCGTACTTCCTGTGAACAATTAAGGAAGGACAAAAGGAGGCAAGAAAGAGAAAAAAAAATTTTACATTACATAATTTAAAGATGAAAAAAAAATTATTATTGTTTTTACGGATATTGAAATATAGAAAGCAGAGATTACATGAAGCAATGGACAATTTATATACCCGGATCTAGAATTTATAGGTTAATTAAAATGGCCTAATTTGGCCGTATCTGGTTAAAATCAAAGTAATAATTAGTTAAACTGAATGTATATATATATATAAAAATTTTTAGAATAGGATTAGTTAGTATAATATAAAAAAAATTTTTAAAGAGTAATAGTAATTAAAACATAATATATATAATAAAATTTCTATCTAAAACCCTATTTGACTGAAGTACAATCCATTCAACCAAGTTCATTATATCAAGTTCATTTTAATATTTTCATATATGTTTAATAACCATCCTAATAGTCTAATATTTTTACAACCCCGGGTCAGGTGGATAATACCGATCTCTCGTCATCGATGACTGCGGCCTTGGGTTTTCTAATCTTTGCCTTTTATCAGGTGGTTCTTTGGCCCAATAGTTAAAATCCAATGTAGTGAGAAATTCAATCATTTCTTCTATGTCTTTGATCTGACTGCCTGCCATTAATTGTTGGATGGTTAGCAGCATACTACGCTGGATGGTCCCTATGATGTGTGAATCTGAGAAGGCGAATGTTGTAAGGGATTTAAACTGGTTCGCTTGGCGGAGGAAAAACTGTGTGTGCGTCTCTTGGGGTATCGTCCCATATTTTTTCTGGCAGAGCGTATTGTAGATACCACTTTGATGCTCGTTGCTCCAATAGTGCTTCATTAACGCATCTTTGTATTTTTCTATGGTTTTAGGCTTCCATCTCACCATATTCCACCAGTCCTTGGCAGATCCCTGCAGATGGTAACTGGCTATCACTATCTGCTCATTGAGCCCTGTCTTATGAACTTGGAAGAACTTTTGTAAGCTCTCTAAGTGGGCTTGAGGATTTTCTCCTATCTCCCCTCTAAAGATTTTGATGTGGATCATCTTTGCTAAATAGCTTTGGTGTCCAGTGTCCATCTTCGTCTCTTCTTTAATGCTGACTTCCTTCTCCAGTTCTTGTGGGCCTTCATCGGCTGGAATGAAGTTTCTTTGCTCATCACACTTTTCATATTTACTACACTACCTGCTTGCCCTTCTACTATCATTGGTTCGTCTGATCTCTCTGACTTCCTTTCCTTTTCCATATCTTTAATCTCTTCTTCCTTTTTACTAACTGGGGATATTCCAAAATGTTCCTTTATGGCTTCTAACTCTCTCCACATAATGTCTTTAAATTCCTGATATTCTCTAACTCTTATCTTTTCTTCTTCTTGTCTCTGTTTTGATTCTTCATCTCTTCTTTTTCTCATTTCCTCCTCATACATTTTCTTCATTTCTTGCATTTTCTGTCTGAGTATTTTCTCAATGAACTTGAAATTAAAGTCCATTGATTCTCTGTATTGTTGCGGAGCTTCCCTTGGCTCGGGTGTCGACTCCAAAGCTTCAGATAAATCTACTTGTTGTATATCAATATTTTCTGATTCCATTTTCTTAATATGATTTATTTTTTTTATACTACTAGCATTTGACTACTCCCCACCGGTATATTGGCCCTATAACACTTTCGCTGCCCTCACCTACTCTATATTGCTGCGTTTAACATATTTAACATATATATTATAGCGAACTACTGGTAATGCGTATAATAAGCCACTGCTGCCCTTTCATTTACTCGACCCACATTATTTCACTCGATTTATTTTTTTCATTATTTTTATCAAAACAAAATCGTATATATATAGAATAATTAGCTAACTCGAGTAACGAACGCTAAAAGAAATTTATATGCATTATATTTTGCTCAGGGTATATATGGGTTTTTTGTATCGAAAGCTCCACGTTGGAAAGCGCCAAACGCTAAAAAAAAAATTTACTATGTAACAGTCAGAAAACGTGTGACTCGTAAACATAGTGCAGAATTCGACCACCACACAGAACAGCAGCACCATTGAGGTAGCGAAGCCACCCATGTTACTGAGTTCGAACATAGTTTATCGATTCCACAATACAATCCACGAAACAACGCATCTGATGCGACATTAGTAAATATTTCCTTAGGCACGGTGGTCAGGGATATGCAAGAGATTTCATGATTTTATTCTCGAGTTAGCCAATAATCAAACTAATATTAATTAAACATTCATATTTACATAATCGAGGAAATATTATATAGAATGGGTATCGAATAAATGAAACGTAACTGCAGACATATAGTTTAAAATTATTTATTAATACATTTTAAAAAAACAATCATTTACTAATAATATTTTATGGATTCAAAGCTTCATTAGCGGGATTTGCAATACTATTATATTTTAAAGAATATATTTATTTATTTATACATTATTTTATATTGAGGACTTCAGTAGCGGTATTTCCGATACTATAATGTTTACAAAAGGAATACATTTATTTGTTTCAACCTTATTTTATCTTGAGGACCTCAGTAACGGTATTTCCGATACTGTAATGTTTACAAAAGGAATTCATTTATTTGAAGGCATAATCTAGCTACTTAAAATTCTCGAGTAAGTATTTCTAATGCATGCCTGGAGGGATTTATACCTTTGCAATGCAGGACTCTAAAGTAAGATTTAAGAGTAGCGGCGGACATATATTTATTTAATTAAAATATTTATTTATCACTAAGGGCAAACCTTTATTTGAGAGTGGCTTATGAAGATAATGCTGAGGTGGAGTGATATATAGAATAATAAAATTAAGTAAAGGAACACGTGGTACACTTTAGAAAGGCGATATGGAATGGCAGTATATCGAAACTGCAATGCCGCGAATGGGTTTATAAGAATGTCGGGCTGGTCTCTGCCATCGGCCTGACGAAGTAAGGTGTCACATAAACATAACCAGGGACAAGCGGTCTGTGTAGCAGTATGCCGGCTGGCTGCATGACTTCATCAAGTTCTACGGGAGCACCCATTATGCCAGCTTGTGTAGGATGACTGGGGTTAATTTCAACCCTGAAGAATCCGGAAATTTCACGGCGGAATGGGTCATCGTGTCTCTAAAACGTAACACATGTATACTGTATAAACAATTATGATGAGATTTAAATAGATTTCTGACTTGGCCCTACATTATCAACACTTACGAAAGAACGTTGACGACTCTCAAAGAAATGTAATTTGATGGAATTATTCATTAAGATTTAATATATACAAAACATATCTAGACTGGGAATGATTACAACTAATATGCCAGCCATTTGTGAAGTTGTAGACTCCTGCATTACAATAAATGAAGCATTGAATGTATGTCGGTTTATATGAAAATTAAATTATTTATGAAAGTAATGTTAATGAAATCTGATACGCATTCACTATTTCAAGCGATCATAGATTTAACCTTTGAACATTGGGACAATTATTATTAGCATGCAATAATTAAATAATAAATATAGATAAAATGTAGATTTTAGAAATACGCACCCAAGAAAGATAGAATGAGGTAAGCTAGATTATTAGAGAAATTTACACATTAAATTAATTATTCAATTTTAGTTATACAAATGATAGTTTTTTTTTTACATTTTATAATTTAGATAAGTATTATGAAGAAGAGCTATAGCATATTATTAGAGTACTCTAGAGTTTGAACACAGACAGGTACCTGTTTTATAAGAAGTTTTCTGATTTCATTAGTTTAGCAGCAAAAAGTTCACGAGTGGCAATTCTTTCTTGCATTTAGATATTTCATTTACTTTCACAGCAGCAGCAGCTTTCTCATTTATTTCAGGCAGCAGATCTTCATGGTGGATTTATGACGGGCAATGGAATGTTCAGCATCCGATAGGCCATCTCCCGATGGAGAATAATCTAGGTGCTTTTACTCGGTCATACCTTGGCAGGAACAATTTATTTTTATATTTTGGTTACTCTCAGTGATCGAGAGCAAAGCTAAAGTTTAAGTGAATGTCTCCAGCAAGTCTAAGATGGCCTCTTTTCTTATCTTGATCTTTCACATTTTTGTTAAGGTATTTTTAGGTTCTACTTAATCTGCCCTGAGGATAATCAATGCATTTTGTTGGTTTTAATTAAAGAAAGCTGCCATTCTATTGTTTACATTTGACATTTACTAATTACATTTTGGGGAATTTTTCTTTAATTAATCTATTATCTATCATTGACCGATGCTTTTAAATTTCAAAGACAAAAAGGAAACATAAGATTATTTTAACTTTTAATTAAATATTACATCAGATGTTTTAAGAATTATTATTAAACGAAATTTAAACAAAGCAATAAATACGAACTTTATAATCCAAAATAAATGATTAAAATTATACAAAATTATATAACTAAAAGAAATCTAAATTATATTATTTTATCCCTATTTATTGCCTTTAATTTGAGATCGAAATGTGTGCGTGTTTATGCTGAATTCTACATGTATTTATACTTTTTTCATATTGTTACACACACAATTCGATACCAAAAAGTTTAAATTTGGGGGGGATAGACCGGTCAGTGAGACAACAGAAAAAGGTGAAACTTAAGATTCGAATACGAATCTTACTGTTTCAGTATATCATAACTTATTCACAGAGCAATCAAGTCCAAAAACATTATTAAGATAATTTGCAATCCAAATCCCCCAAAGTTTTATTTAAATACATTTGCAAATAATGCCCACATTTTTTTATATCAATGCTAATCTATTTATCAGGTAAAAATGAGCAAAAGACTGAAACTTAATAATAGTAGTAATTTTTATAGTCATTTTTTATCTGATAAACAGATTGATATTGTTATAAGAAAAGATGGTTTTTATTTGTGAGTGTATTTAAATAATTCTTTAGGGATTTGGCGTATGCTGTAAATTATTCATGACTGTCAAAAATCATTAGAATATCATAACTATAAGAAATAACCATAATAATATTGAAAACCTATTTATAAAATAAAATCTAAAACTTAAAATTTATATGTAACAGGGAAAACAAAAAATATTTCATTGTATAAAATAGAAATTCTAATTATGTATATAAAAGCTGTATAAAATATATCTAAAATCTTCATGAAATGTGTACAAAATATTATATCCAAAATGCAAAATTTTGAAATCTTCCAATATATGAAAATGCAGAACGTAAATTGGATAGACCAAACTCTTGAAAGATGCTATATATGAAATAAAACATATGCATTGAAACACAAATATTTCAACATATAAAATTAAATAAAATTGTAAAATAGACATATAAAATATTATAGAATTATTAGGCTAAAATATTATATGTATAAAATATATATAAGAAAAGGAATGTCTAAACTTGAAAATCTTTCAATATAAGAAATATAAAATTTTACATTGTAAAGTCTTTTATCCAAAATTGTCAATAAATAAATTTCTTTGTTATAAAAAAATAGTAACTTACATTTTTTGTTTTATTAATTGATTAAAAAAATAATTTTTGAAATTTTTCAATAGCACCAAGAAGAAAAAAATAAGAGCTCAAAGAATTCATATTATATTTTATTCATATTCCACCAAATATTGTTTCAACCAAGTCCCTATATAGATTTACATATTAAAAGCTGGAAATCTAAAATTTTCAGTGATTTTAATACTTCTGTCAAAAAATTTGAGAAACTGATTAGGTTTTTTTTAAACATAAGATATTTAGAAGATGAATCTTATCTGCCTTAATAATGTGCATTAATGAAGAAGTGAAAAATATAAGTTCAGGGATTATATTATATTGTTTTACAAGGAATTTTATTTATATAGCTTATACTAAGAAAAAATTAAATATCATGGGTTAATGTTAATTTTAAAATTCTCAAGTAATTTATATGGATATATATACCACAGATAATATGTAATAAAATAAATTCTACAAGATTGTGTAGATAATTATCAATTATTATGGTAATAAATTTTGGTATTAAACAAAATTTATTACTTTGCTAATCCAGGCTTTCAATTTGGCTATGCTAATGTATTTGCTAATATTCACTTTAGTCATGCTTTGACAAGATACACTGTATCAAAAGCCTTGTTTAGCAAGGTAATGAATATTGTTTTGTATCAAAATTTATTATCGTAATAGTTGATAATTATCTACATACTCTTATATATATGTATTTCATAAATACATTTTAAAATTCACACAATTTAATGTAAATTATAAATTTAAAGCAGACTTAGTCTTTTGCATGTTTTAGAATCCATAAAAGTGTATTTGTGAAGTTGATCAATATATTTGCTTTTCTAATGGAATGGTCAATTATACTATAAAGAAGGTTGCATTCATTGAAACCATACTATATGAGTTACTCTTATGTGTGTATATATATATGAAAATATTTCAGTGTTTATCGCTAGCTAAAATTGAATAGAAAATAATCGGTAATTTGAAGTTCAGACATATTTATTCACAAAGGGCATTGCTAACATAATTTTTGAGAGGGTGATTTGAATATTATATATATTATTAAAACCAGTCAACACTTAGACAATCCCAACATCAATAACAAATAACAATTTCCAAAGTATTGTCAAGTAACCTCTCTCTCTATATATATAATGAAAGTTCAAAAAATTAAAAAAAACATGGCAGAGAGCAATATTCATGTATACAATATACATTCATGTACATATATATATATTCCTCCATACACCAACGCAATCTTAAAGCGTTTTAAATGAGTTTTTTTTATATATTAAAATTGTCTTTTGAATTTATTTAATCCAATTGGAAATTTATTTTATTTGATTTTATCAAACACTCACATGTTTATTAAAAGTGTCAAACAATAAATAAAACGTGATCTTTACAACTTTTCAATCAGGATTTCTAATCTTTCCTTTGCTGTTTTACTTTTCTCTTTTATCATTAGATATAATTATTGGACTGTCTCTAAGAAAGTTTCATTTGTCTCAATTTATTTGAGACAGTTAATTTTCAAGTTCATTGATCTTGTGATTATAAATATATATAAATTGTAATTACTGAAAGGTTTTTTTAGTTTAAATTAATGCAAGTAATCATCTTCATTGATATATTTATTATTTGATGAAAATGTATTGTAAGGAGAATTTGCTTTAGGTGTTAATGAGAACTTCAAGAAAAAAAATCACTAATAGCTAATCCACTTAAAATTAAAATCTGATTCCATAATAACAGTAATATTAATGAGATCTTAGCAGAGTAAAAAATTCTGCATATATATGTATGTTGAATTAAATAAAGAATAGAAATATTGAGATTATATCCATATAAATAGAGATAACTTTTTGCCTTTTAATGTTGCAAGGAAACTATCAATTACTACTAATTGACAATCTCCCAAAGATTAAATAAATTTCCTCATTATCCTATAATAGCTCTTTTGTTTGAGTTTTTTTTTGTTAATTGAAAATTAAATCTTAGATTTTTGACTAAAATCTAAAATAAATTTATTAAGGCAAATTTCTAATATTTAGTCCATATATTCTTGCAGTAATAGTTAATACTTTTTAAATATTCACATCATAACTGATCTTCTTTTAACTGTTCATCAGCTGCATACTAGTGTTGAAAGATTATTGGTTTTAGTTTTCAAAAAAAAAACACACTATAATCTTTCTTCATTCTTAATAGCCTGATAGTTTTTGACTGAAACATTATTTGAATTGTTTTGAATGCAAGTAAATATATATATACACTTGGGTATAGGTGTGGATAGTTGTGTGATTGATATTATAGCTCATTGTAAATTCATTTGGTGTTGTTTGATATATGATTATTAGTGATCTTGGCTATATTTTCCTCAAATACATGGTAATATGACTAAATAATTAATAAATCATTACATTTAGTCATAAGGTAAACTGTAATTTTCTGGAAGTTTTAAAAAATAATGTAATATAAGTTTATGCTAAGTTACTTACTACTATAGGTCAATTTAAAGTGAAGAAAGACTGAACACATTGAAAAAAAAGTCATATGCCAAATGCAGTACTGTCTGATTCCATGATACTAAAGAATATGATGAAACAATTAATATTATAAAAATATGTTTATTTACTATAATGACACAATTGTTAGAAATACAAGTCATGTGGGATTCATTATTAATAAAAAATGGAAAACCAATATTCTGAAGACTGGTGGCATATCAAGATGGAAAACCAACATTGTGGAGACTGGTGGCATATTAGTCAGATTAATAAATGGAAGTATTTAATTTAGTGAAAGATATCAAAAGCAAGCTAATTCAGGTTTATGGCCCCAAACATTTTTGTTAAGGGAAATAATTTTACATCAATATGCTGTAAATAGTTTTGAATGATTTTAATATTTTAAAATTGTTGTGAGATTTTAATGCAATAAATAAAAATATTTGAAAGATGAAAATAAATTTGAATATAGATATTGAATAGAGAGGACATCCAGAGTTCTGTAGCTTGCAGGGAAATAAAAATTCTTTATAATTTAATAAAAATTCTTTATAATTTTTCTTTTTTTAGAAAACAATTAAGAGAAAAGAAGCATCAAAGTGTCCAAATGAAAATATAACAGATTTGAATTATATTTTAAATAATAGAAAATATATTACTTTATAATTTAAGTAAGTAATTAAGAAAAACAGTTGATATTCTTAACTTTCAGAGCACTGCACCTAGGTCTTAGGATCTAATGCAACCCTCTATCAGCCTCCTTTTATCTCTACTAAACTACAAAACTATGAGTTTAAAATTGAAAACACAATAATATTTTCAATCCAAGCTCAATAGCTTATGTAGTCATATAGGTCTGAACTCAGACCAGTATCCATACATTTTGGTATCTTTGGTTTTTTAATAACCATAGCCACCACTATCCTTTTAGGCAGGATTAGTATTAAACAACTCAACATCACATGATCACCATTTCTTGTGCTTGCTCATAATTTGTTAAAACAGGCAAACTCAGTGGATGCCAGAAGGCTTGTGCAGTGCTGTCAGATACAAGGTTCCTCACTGACAAAAGTCACATGCTAGAAACTAGTCTGGGGATATTGGATGAGTAGGAACTAGATAGGGAGTTTATGTACAAGCCTTCTACTCTGGCTTGCATTGAGTGGCACTAGTGTATGGAGATTTTTGCCTGTTTTAATAACAGTTATGAGCAAGCATAAGAAATGGTGATCATGTGATATTTAGAAACAAGGGAATATACACATGAATGGAAAAATGTAGGTGATTTAGTCTGCAAATTGTGCAAGGAAGGCATAGAAAATATTAGACATCTGTTAATTGAATGTAAATGCTTGCAAGTAGAAAGGGCAAATAATGAAGTTGTGGGAGAATAAATATAAGCAAAGTGATTATTCAGAAGCTGGGTTTTTGGTTTTTATGCTGGGTTTGGAAAAAGATAAGGGAGATTTAGATATAAAGGCCATGGAGTTGATAAAGATTCATGTTGTAGAAATAGGATGGAGCAGGATAGAGAAGAATATGGAAAAAATTAGGATGGGAAATGGAAAGACAAGGCAAAGTGGTTAACAGGTTTCTCTGGGCATGGTAGCTGAGAGATTCATGACTCCTAAGAAGTCACAGTGCATCCTCATCATCATCTCTAATCTCATTACTCTTCTATAGGTATTGATAGTTCTATGTTGCCTCCATGGGTTTTTCTTCTTCAGTTTTGAGATCATTTGCTAGATTATTTCAAGATTTTTGGAATTGCAAAAAAAATTATTTTTTTTGTCTAGTTTATTATTTATTTTGATTATTTTTACATAATAATTGTTTAACAGTAATTTAAAAACAAAAGTATATATGACTATATTGATTTTATTGCTATATATTTTATTTTTTAAAAAAAAGAAGTTAACAAATTCAATTGTGATTCTAAAAAGAAAACTATGATGGTAAAATTGTAATGCCTTTTCAAACATAGTAGTATGGAATTTTTGAAATATTTTAAAAATTACAAATGCAAATTTTAAATTTTAGAACAAAATTTGATAGATTTCTGATGGCTTTACATTAGTTCATTAGTGTTTTAAAATTAAATTTCAGTCAGATTTTTGTTAATTTTTTTTACTGGCTTTCTTTGCACTACCCAATCAAAAAAAAAAAGTTCATTGTTTTCATTAAGTATTCACTTTATTTTTTTTTTTCAATATTTACAAAGCTCATATATGATTTTTTAGAATATTTTTCATTTGTAAATTTATATTTCAAGCAAATGAAATACAACTTGTTGAATTCTAACATAGAGTAAAGGTTTAATATTTAAATAATATACTGTCACCAGGTAGAACAATGAAAATGTCATTCTGTTGAAAGATTAAAATTTTGGTTTGGAAATGCTCTCATTTTTTAATTTTTAGAAAAATTATATTGCCTTTCTTTAATTTAATTTTTTAATCATGTGATTTAATCTGTAGTTGCTAAAATTTACAGTTTTTTTATTTTTGCATCCTCTATTCATTACTTTATTAGTTATAGTGCAATTTTTCTCAGATGTCATATTTTGAATTGTTTTTTTTTTTTGTCATGAAAATGTTTTTTGAATGTGACCACAGCAGAACATTTTTAAAGCACCAGATGCTCATTGCTGATGGAGCAGCTTTTTAGGATTTATGGTACATAGTACTTAGCCATTTTTCTTTTCATTACATTGATAATCAGTTATTTTTCTTTATGGTGTGTTGCTGCATTTGTTGTGATCACTCAAGAAACACAAGACAAGGACTTATATTATCACTATAGAACAGAGCAAAAGAAGTTCGTTCAGAAATTAGCGATTTGAAAAAAAAGAAAATATCTATATAGAACAAACTCTTATGGAAAATGGTTATCCATTAACTATTATTAAGAAAACTTTAAAGAGATAACCAAAAGAACCTCATAAGAAAAAAAACAATTATTGATATTGTAGTGTATCCATACATACCAAAAATAGCAGACAAATTAAGCAAAGTGCAAAACTTCAGAACAGCTTTTCAGAATCATACCATACTACAAGGAATTCTAACATCTACAAAACCTAAAGTTGAAATACTGAAAAGAAAAAAGTGCAACTATGAAATACCATGTGAATGTGGAAAAATTTATATTGGTGAGATCAGTTTTACCATTGAAAAGTGATTGCAAGAGCCCAAACTTATGATTAGAAGAGAGAAATCAGATGTGTCTAAGGTAGCAGATTATGTATGTACCAATGAATATATGTTCAATTGGGAAAATACAAAGATATTGATAGAGAGGAAAAGGTACAAAGAAGAAAATTCAAAGAAGCTGCTCACATGACAATGATGAATAATTCCATAAGTCAACCTAGTGTGACTATACATAATGTATGAAACCACTAATCAACTTTGCTCTTCAGAAAAAGTGGAGAAATCAGGAGTAAACTCATAGATAAGTATATGAAATTTCTATTGACTGTTGCCTTTGGCAGGATGGCTAAGTTGGTTAGAGCTTTACCTTAAAAGTCAATATTCAAGAATCTAAGGCTCCAGGTTTGATTCCCATGCTAGTACTGACACTGGTCAGGCCAGAAACATCTGAAGAAGAGAGGAGAATAATACCTCTTGAAACATTGTGCATATATTAACCTGTGTACTATTACTAACAAATGAATATAATTTGAAAATTTAAACAAAGTTAAATTTTTCTAAAGATATTAAATACTTAATATTAGATGATGGAAATAGTCCAATATATAAATATATAAAGCTTATTTAAATGCCAGAAAACATGATGGAAAAAAAGAAACTTCTTATCATTTAAATTATTAAATTTTATATAAACGAATTCCTATGAGAGATTTACTAAAAATAGGGGAAAACAAACTTTATTGCTATGTAAAAGATGAACTCATGGGATTTTAAAATAGATATAAAATTAAGTAATTATTTTTTCTGATATATCATATTTTCAAAAATATTCCGAACAACAACAAAAAGAAAGATATCATAAAATAATATTTTATCTTACAGATTAGTATATATGTTCATAAATAAATACACACGAACATTTTTTATAATCACTAAACGCATAATTGATTAATTTTAATGTCATTATTGTGTAGTAAGATTAACTAGATTAAAGTTATTAGTAATAGTTTGATTTTATATATAAACATAGTATATTCACATACGCATATATAAATAACTAATAAATGTTAACTTGCACCATCTATAGAAATTTAAATTTTTTTTTAAACCGCAATCTTTGATTTAAAAAAAAAAAAAATCAACCAATCTCTTGTGGTTGATTTTTTCATCAAAATTTATGCTTAAAAAATCATATATTCCTGTACAGAGTGCAAGTTATATATGGTATAGTAGTTAATATATTAAAGCTCGCTGTTATCAAATGTTCAAATACAGAATAGTCTTTGAAAAGTTTTTTTTTAATAAACAAGAATTTCAGCTCATTAAAACGTCCTCTTTCCGTTCATAGATAACCTATCTTGGCAAATATGTCATCATCATCATCAACCATTATCAATCCACTGCAGGATGAAGGTCTCTCCAAGTTTAATCCATCTTCTCCAATCTTTAGCTTCTCTTCTCCACATCACCCCTGCACACTTTCTTATTTCATCCATCCATCTTACATGTGGTCTCTTTCTGGGTCTTTTACAATCTTTTGGAATCCAGTTTAAAATTTCAATTGTCAATCTATTATCATCTCTTCTAGCAATATGTCCAACTCAACTCCACTTCAATCTTTTAATTTTTTCAATGAGGTCAGTAACACCTGTTTGTTCTCTTACCCATACATTGCGTTTTCGATCTCTTCTTGTTACTCCCAACATACAAATATGTATCTGGTTATTTATATGTAGAATGTTATGATCAATGTGATCAGTGACATAACTGACTAATTATAATAATAACAAAAAAAAACATGATTGGAAGTGATACAGTTTTTACTACCTATGAAAGATCCGCTTATTTTTATGGGCTCTGAACTCATAATTTCCATTTACATCATTATGATTCCATGATTTTAACATTTTAAGAAATGGACATAAAATACGTTTTTTTAAGATATAAATGCAATATAGCTAAACATTTTATAACATAGCTTCTCTATAAATTAAAAATGATATCCAAAGAATTTCTTTTTTTTTGCTAATTATATAGGATAATGTCTTCCTGACTCAAAATACATATTAATTCACTAAAGAGTTGATAATAGAATTTGTTTGAATAAATAAAAGTTATGAGATCATTAATAATTTTTATTAGTCATTCATTAGATTAGAGATTATACACTTAAGGAATAATATTTCTATAGTGTAATTTTCACTACACCATTCTTACATAAGGTAGGGAGTGTTTTCTATCTGCTTTTAATACCTTGTGGAGGGTTGTAATTATAAACATATGATCAAAGACATTTTTTTTTACATCTTTGATCATATGTTTATGATTAATGTTTAATCGATTTGCTCAAAATATGAAAATAAAGATTGATTATGATGATTTAGAAGAAGTTAACAGTTACAAATACCTTGGTCAGATTATTAATACAGATGGAAACATAATGGAGGAAATTAACCATCGAATTAAACTTGGTTGGAGTGCTTTTGGTAGAAATAACTTTATACTAAAAGGAAATATGCCTATGTGTTTGAAAAGGAAGGTTTTTAACAAATGTGTTTTACCAGTTCTTACTTATGGATCTGAGACTTGGACATTTAATAGAAGAGCAATACAGAGACTTCAGACCACTCAAAGAAGTATGGAGAGATGTATGTTGGGAGTAACAAGAAGAGATCGAAAACATAATGTATGGGTAAGAAAACAAACAGGTGTTACTGACCTCATTGAAAAAATTAAAAGATTGAAGTGGAGTTGGGCTGGACATATTGCTAGAAGAGATGATAATAGATGGACAATTGAAATTTTAAACTGGATTCCAAGAGATTGTAAAAGACCCAGAAAGAGACCACATGTGAGATGATGAATGAAATAAGAAAGTGTGCAGGGGTGATGTGGAGAAGAGAAGCTAAAGATCGGAGAAGATGGATTAAACTTGGGGAAACTTTCATCCTGCAGTGGATTGATAATGATGATGATGATTATGATTATATCACTTTACACGGTGTTAAAAGTGGATGAAACTAGTCCCTACCTTGTGTGAGAGTGGTGTAGTGAAAATTACACTACAGAAATATTATTTATTATGAGGTCATATTTATGAAATAGTATTTCAAGAAATCAAAACTATATAGCTATGTTAGCTATCTTGTTTTGTATATATTTTTTATTGTCATTATGATGAATCCAGTTATATTTGGAAATACTTTAGTATATTGGATATGTGGCATTGTTTTGTTGAAATATCAATTGAAAAATTTATATCTGACATTAATATTAATGATGATGATGATAATGATAATAAAAAGATAATGAAGATGGTATTAATTGGGCATCAACTTTAAAATTTTCCCAAATTTATAGATTTTTTAATCAAAGCTTTTTGAAAGTCAAAATTTATAAATGTTAATATAATTGTTAGATTTCTTTAATATCTAAGGCAGCAAACTGTCATATATTTTTTTAAAATTCATAATAGCAATCCTATACATTATTTGTTTGTTTAAAGAGAATTTATACTGCTAAGAATTACAATAATGCTCCTCTATCAGCAGATTTACAATGTACAGTTGCAATAACTCATTGTTTTATAAAACATATTAAATAAAATAATTAGAAATTCATACATCAGAATTTACAAATTTTGGTGCATAATCTCTGCGCGTGAATGATATTATGACCAGCTATTTTCTTGACTCATGTACTGAGTGCTGTACTTAGTCACAAGTTCATTAACAAAGTAACAGCAACAATAGCACACTACTGCTATGAATTATTGAATAAAATGGTTAAATTATGCCAGAGTACAAAGTTAATAACAGCAGTAATTCTGCTAATCTTAAGAAAAACCATGAAGTACTTTAACTATGTGATAAAATAAAAATAATTGGTTTAGTAATAAAAGGAATAAATATTATATGCTGAAGTAAACCACAATAAATCATTAATATTTTAAATGTTTTATATTGTCTAAGTGAATTTATTATTGTATTGTTTTTTCATAATTATTATTTATTTTTTCTGCTAATTATCCAATTATTTAATGTGTATAAGTATTAAATTAAATTGTATCATAATTATATATGAGGGATACTCCAAGAAAAAAAAACCCCAGATTTTTAAAATAAAAAGTTGTGTATTTATTTTTAGGTATTACAAATTGAATTTCCTCCAAAGTGCTGTCCAGTTGATGCAATTCACCAGTAGAACATATTTTCTACTTTTTGAAGTAGTCCTAAAACTCTTGCAAAGTTATGCATTTTAATGTTACCATTGTTTTGTTTTTTTTTGTTCATTACTTTCCAAGTCTGCAGAACTTTTTCTTTTGAGGCATTTTTTCATTTGAGAAATAAAAAGTCAGACAGAGTCACTGTGAATGAATATGGTTGATGGATAAGTTGAGTCTTGCTATTTTGATTAAAAATCATTTCACACCCAAGGCTTTATGCTCTGGCACATTGTCGTGAATCTAGAACCTCTGATTTTGGGGCATTTTTGTTTTATTGTATTTTGCAAATGTTTCAGAACTTGTAAGTAAAACACTTGATCATTATGAATTAATTCTGAGTGAACTGTGCCATTTGCAGCAAAAAGAGAAAACCAATATTGTCTTGACATTGGAATTCATTCACCATGAATTATTGGGACATGATTAATTTGACACCAGAGTAGCTTGCTTACAAGCTGTTTCAAACGTTATAACTGTTTCCCCTGCTATTTTTTAAACAGAAAATAGAATTTCCTATTGTTTCGACTATACAATTATTACAAAAATTGATAAATAAGTGAGATGCACTTAAAGGCATTTACTATGCAGCATCATGATTTTACTTCATAATAATGTTTGGAGGACTGATGCAGGGAGGGTGGGATATAAGAGGTGTCTCATAGTGGAAGCATGTACTACAATGCACTACCTCTCCAGAGTACAATTCGGGTTATTTTTGGATAACCCCTTGTGTGTTGATCATATATATATATATGGTTCACTTATTATCCATGATTTCAGATATCCATATCATTAGGTATGAGAGGAATATTTTTATTGCAATTAGTTATTACTTAAAAAAAATGAAAGAAATGTATTTTTTTTTTTAAAAAAAGCATTCTATTAAGATTTGAAAGGATGTGTTGGAATTGTTGCTTGTATTTGTAAGAAGATTTGAGCTGAATAACTAGAATATGAAAAGTTTGTTTTTTCTTAAATTCTAGTAGTAATTTTACCACATAAAGTCTGTATTGTATTATGAAGTTGCAATATACATTGTATCATACACTACTTCATTTAAATATGGAACCAAAAAATTAAATTAAAAAAATATAAGCAAACAGAAAAATTAAAGTATTAAAATTTATAAATTTAATATGTTTTACAATACATCTTCATTCAGTTTTCTAACTTAAGAACACTGTATGTGATCACATTTATTAATAACATTTCTCCTGATTAAGTTGAACATATACTTTTTCATCACTTTGATGTGATACACTATTGACATAATACATTTTTTTTCTAAATGTAAAGCTAAAAGTTTTGTGAAATTTAATAAAATTTATAAAGTGGCTTTCTTAATTGATAATGAAAATCTGTTGAAATTAATATTAGCAAAAAAATTTTGCTTTTGCACCAGAAAGTTTAAAATTTGAAGAATTTAATCCAGAATACAAAATAAATAATGGTAAGTTGAAGTAACTGTATAAACTTGAAAACCAATACAGCCTTAAACACATCAAAACAATTAGAGAGGATATAGTCTGCTGATAATATTACTGCCTTTGATATTTTTTTTATGGTATCAATAAGTTACTATATTTATTTTTAAATGATTATGAATGAGTGAACACATAGTAAATATATATGCAAGTGTGGTACCTCAATTTACCATTAATAACTACATTATTATTTTTTTAAATTTTGTTTATACTATAAACTTAATTTATATACACATGCTAAATACATAAAAAGGCATCAGTGTTATATACATGTGTGTATTGACAAATATTCTTATTTATAAATTAATAGAAAATATATATTTTATTGTAATCAAAACATGCTATTGTGTATGATGTACAATGTATGCAAGGGAAGGTTAGAAGAAAATATGGTGAATATCATGGCTCCAGTGTTTCTCAGACTATGAAACCATCTTAATGATGCAAGCAACTTTACTATTTGATATGAAATTTTAAACATAAAAAGTTATTAAAATTTTCCAATATTAGTCTTAATATTATGATTATAAATTAGTTAAAATGATTGCTAGCTATTGTTTTAATTTTTGAGCATTGTTCTTCACTATAATGGACTCAAGAGCTAACAATTTCTGGATTCTTAGCTGAGTAAATTTTAAAAAAAATTATTTTGATCAATTAAATAGCACTGTTGTGTTCAGTCTAACAATGTATGTTTGAGTATCACGTGATCTCCCAAGCCATTGATCATAGAATTGTTATAATATTAATTTAAAATGAAGAACTGCCACTCATTGCTTATTAAAAATAAATGTATTTCTTTTTAGTTTTTATATTATTATCAGAATTTATGTATGTGCAATACAGTGTAATTTTTACATAATTTTTTTTTTTGGTAAAAGTTATTTTATTTTAAAATGTTTTGCGGCAAAGATCTATAGCTGCATTCCTTTGCTATAGCGCACATACAGTCATGGAAAGTAACTTCTGGCATAGCTCTAAAGTAGTTTTTTCATTAATTTTGCGCTTCAAAAAAAATTTTCTACTCATTACAAAATGGAGCAAACTCAAAGCATCTTAGCTTTCCCCTATATGTCACATTTTTTCAATTTCTTCTCCATCATCGATTAGTCTGCTGAACTGAACCACACATGCAAAAATAAAATGCTGTATTATTCAAAAATTAACATTTCTCATTTGAATTATTCATTTTGGTAGATATAATCATACAAATGCCAAGTTAATAAATGGCTTTGCTTAACAATGTTTACATGCAAACATTTTAAAAAAAATAAAAGATTTTTTTTTAAAAAAATTACTATAACTTAATCTACAAGTGTACAATTTTAATGACGATTTATCATCGTTTTAGATAAATATTTCAGAATTTGTAATAACTATTTTATCTCTATTCTAATAAAAAATTATCATAACTTTAATTTGTTTATCCAAAGTGATAGTACATTATCATTATAATTGTATAAAGATTATACATGTGTAGATTAAGTTATAACAAAATATTATAGATAAATAGTGAAAGATGATTTGATATTTTAATGATTTTGATGATCTGGGTCAATTAATGAAGCTAGTTCAGCAGAAATGCATTTTGGAGATCATTTGGCTTTTTTTCTGATGCCTTTAGTCTTTTGTTTGAATTTGAAGAAATATTTTGCAGATTTCAAATACATATATGTATAAGATTGTTACTATGGAATAAGCTATCGACCAATTAAATTGTAGAGACTTCCTGATAAGGTGGTAATACAATCACTTACCATGGCTATGATCTTAGCCAGGGGAACAAAATTTTGTTTTTAGGCAAACAGGCTTAGAATATTTTTTTATGTAGCTAATAAATAACCAATTTGGCTAGCTATTCATATGGTGGTCAGTAAATGACTTTCCAGATATTAATAATAAACATTAAAAATCTTAAGTTAGTAGGAAGTCAGCAGATTAATATTGATTTACTGATAGCAATATAATTATAATACAGTGCTAGTCCCACTGGTAGTGAAGATTTAATAAAACTTTGGCTTAATAAGAGTAATTTCCTAATTCATGTTTGATTTGTTGAAAATGTTAATTTTAGCCATTTTTTTCACTAGTTATGTAGATAGAATTTAACATTTTTATTTCATTTGCAATTATAAAAACGTGAGTTGAATAAATTTGATGTAAAAAGTATCTAGCTATGTCATAAAACTAAAGAGAATATAAAGACCTATTACAAATGTTCAAATTTATAGTAATTTTGTTTTAACTTAGATTTCTAAATATTTAAGAATTCTTGTACTGTTTTAAAGTCTAATACATAATATTAGATTTATGTAGAATTATAAAATCATTAAAGTATTACATGAAAGGGAAAATTTTTTCTATAAATTTGTCTTATGTTTTCATATTAATTATGAAAGAGAGCAATTAAATGACTCTATCCGCTGATTATAAAAATAGAATATTAAATTTGTATATATAGTAGTGATCTCCTGAATTTTAAATTATTATAATACAAGAATCATAAAACCAATTTTAAGGGAAATCCATCAGTTGTGCCAAGCATATAAATATCACTAATCATAATTTAGAAAAGGCTTTAATTTTCTTTATATTAATATCACATTTTCTTTATGGTTATGGAATCCCACTCTATTTGTTTTACTCTTTTCTTGCTCAAATCAACTTTATCTAGCATTAGAGATTTTTCAAGTACTTTAAACAAAGATCAGGTCTAATTTAATTCAATATCCATTTATTGCTTTATCTTGCTATATTATGGTTTCTCACTATATTGTAACAGGATCGTCTTTTCATGGTATGCTCAAAGATGGGTTCCTCATGATGAGTAAAAAAGTATATCTCTGTTGTCCACATTCTCTCACACATTAAGCTCATACCTACTGATTTTACCCTTAATCTATCTCATACATATTGCAGTTTATTTCCGTTATTCTGGAATTTGAATTCAGGGATATGCTGCTTGATCCTCTGGTTCAGGATATATTTGTATTGCCAAAGTTGGAGTATGTGTAAAATAAATATGTTTGTTAATTGGAGTGGATACGGTATATTATACACATGCAAGTAATGATCGTGATATGACTAAGCAAAATTTAAACACACAAAAAAAAATAGACCAAGAATTGTGTTTTAACATTTAAATAAATTTAATGAACATATTTACATTGATTATTATTTGAACAAAAAAATTTATAACAGAATTAGGGAAAACTCATTTAGACATCTGTGGTCATTCTTTATTTATGCTTGGTTTATATCAATGTCCCACGTTCTGATTCCATAAAGAATAGCCACTAAATGTCATGATTAACATAAATGATTTTCATATTCTATACAACATTGCTATATATAGTATTGTATTCATTTACCTTTTTTATCTTTTATTTAATGCTATGATGGTTTAAAAGACCCCCCTGTTATGTACGATGTGTGTGTGATGAAGGACAGTTATAAGTTCATGACACAAATAATTAAAAAGATATGCAAAGCAAATATATTAAAAAATATTAATAATTAACATAAACTTTAAAATAAACAATTAATGAAAGTGTATGTGTCATACATATATGAATTTTGAATTTATATATGTATTAGGTAATGTCTTGCCTTGTCCCATTTATAGTGATTGGATTATTTCTTAATCAAGAGTATACCTCATAGATTTGTCTATCTAAGGTAATAAAAGAAATTTATTTTTATTTCATAAATCTTAAATTAAAGCTATTTGGCCCTATATTAAAATAAAGAAAATAAAATTATATATAACATACAAACAATTAAATATAGATGATGTCAACTTTATAGCTTGGCTTTATAGTTCTCATAATCCATGATAGTTCCTTTACACATAGCTGGGAATTCGAATATCTGATGAATAGGTTGACTTTACTAGCCCTCGAACTGGAGTTTTGAAATGAAAAGTAAAAAAAAAGAATTTGTAATGGATCATTTCAATGTTTATCAATCCAGGCATGGAAAGATAGGACAATCCCACATCGATCTTGACGATGTCTCCATGATTAATGATGAGCTTTCTTCCATGATGTTCCCCTTGCACTTAGCACTGCATAATTACTTTTGTCAATACTTATATTAGTTTTCGTAATTTAAGTTGATTGGAGAAATGTCTATATTTCTTCTGCTATTGCATGTTTTAGATTAAAATCTAGAAATCTGTAGCGAGGAATCAATGGTGATTTTAGAGATTTGAATACTTTATTTTGCTTGCAAATTATTAATTTTCAAATTCTTTGTTTAAATGTTTTATGATTTAAATGTTTCTCCTTTCAAAAATCCTTGTAAAAGATTTTTTCAAAAGTATTACAAGTCTGAATTGGTCGATACTCACCTTCAAAGCTTCCTTTCAGCTCCTTTGTATAGGGAATGGTAGATTTTTTTTCTTTTCACATAAAATAATTTTTTTATTTCCTTTTTGTACAAAAAAGTTTGTTGTATATGTCTTATATTAAGCCAGTTCATGCTCATCTTTTTTATTTTATTGTTGATGTCATCTGTGTACGTATTAACATAAACAACTTGTTAAAAAGAAAATAGAAGAAAAGAAACATTTAGTTTTTCTTTACTTTAATATTATATATATGTATTTTTTTTTTGATTGCATTTACTCATCCAATCTATTGTATGTTGTTCTTTTGTGATGGTAATCACCATACATTTAATGTTAATTGTTGTAATGATTAATTGTCACATCCATTTGACCCATTTGGTTTAAACTTTGGTTTAATGTTTATTTATATTGGGCTTTAAGACTTAGGTTATGATAAATGGTTTGTCAGTTTATGTGCTCTAACATTAACTAATATTATTCATTAATGAGTAACTCTAATATCATCGGGCTTGAATTAGGATTGGGCCTCATGTTGTATACTAGGCATTGGTGGGATGTTGGGGTTATCTGTAACAATATACTTAAGATATATCCAGAGTCTTAGAATCACTTTACAATATTTTTAATTTATTCAGTTTATATTTGCATGTTCACTTAAAAATAGCTAGATTACTTAAATTCTTAAAGTAGTTTTGCAGGTCATAGTGATCTGTAAGATTTTATGTTCTATTCATATTTCAGGTTTTATGTAATTTATTAAAATGTAAACCTCATTTGAAAATATTAGTCATTCAGCAATGAAAATGAGGATAGTAATACATACATATGTGTGGACTATAGCTGCCGCCTGTTTTACTTTAGTAGTTATTTTGGTTTGTAAAGAAAGCATAAATATTTTCTTATTATCTAATGACAAATATAATTCATTTTAGCATCTCTTTTAGAGATTTTTTAAGTGAAATATGGAAATGAGCCTGCAAACAATAAACACATTAATTCCTTTAGTAGAGAAATAGAATATATACTAAATGATCTAATAATTATAGAAAAAATAAATAAATAGTAAATCTTGGTTCTTTTTTTGAATTAATTCCAAATATATGAATTGTTCTCGTATTTCAAAATAATTGCTATTTAATACTATATAGTAAATAAAATCAAGTCATACATCATGTGACTTAACTTGATAAACTTGTATTACAAAATAAAATAATGGGCATTCTAATAATTAGATTTATTGTCTGAATATCCTAGCATCTTATTGACAATAGCCAATAGCTTGTAACTGGTTTGGAGATGGGATAATTCTAGATAGAAATTTTGAATGCCTTCTCTTGAGACATTTATCCATAAAGCTTATTTAGAGCTATTAGCATGCTCATTATTTTATTTAATACTATATGTATAAAACTGTATATAGGTCAAAAAGATAACATTAAATAGCCTACTTCAGAGCAAAATCTCTCCATAATCTATCTACAGATATTGAGTAATAGTGGAGGACTAAATAAAGTAATGTACAACAAGTGATGCAAGATTTTAGTTTTTCTTATTTTACTTTCCAACTAAAAATAATTAGATACCCATTTACTAATCAATATCTTCTTATTTAAAAACATGAGTTTTCTTGAGATCTTTTTATTATGGCATCCTAACTTATCATGCATAATACTTTTATGTTTAGATAAGTAGCTAAAACATTTAAATAACCTACTTCAAAGCTAAAGCAGTTCCTACAGCCTCCATAGAGAAACCATGAAGGAAAAAGCATTATTTACAGGGTGATCAATTATCAGTTGGTGAAGGTTTTTAGCACCACCCCCACCTATTGTTTTACCGATACTTAAAATAATTGATATTCAACTCATTTAGTGATCAATAATTGGATTAATTGCTTTTATTGGCTAAGACCAACTATATGAAAAAAATCTTAAACCTGTTTAGAACCTGAAAAAAAATTCCTAATTTTAACCACCCCAAATTTGAAACACAGATTTGTGTGCTGATACCATATAGTATCAATGCCTCTATATAAATTTAAAGCAATGATATTTTAAAACAATATAATTAAATCTATTGATAGATCTGTAGACATTAGGAATTATTGCATATGTTGAGATAAAAATGCATTTTTATAATAATGAAATATAGTAATATTAGTTATATTTGAATCTTTAGTTCTTTCGTGTAAATGTAGAACTATAAAGAGTTAAAGAATGAAACGTCTACTTTCACATTTAGGAAATGAAAAAAAAAATGTGTAAGAAATATTATTGCGAAAAGAGATTAAAGAAATTTATGGTTTGTATAACGCAAAACTATAAATATTTTCTTAAGCTTAATTTTTTTTTTGAATAAAGAGCATTTGTTCGTCCTCTCTTCTAATATCTGCGTTATTACTGAAGATTGAATTCCAAAATTTTGCTAATAACTAATCCTTGCTCACTTTTAATGAATGTTAATTATTCCCCGAGGATGAAAGACTCAGATGGAAATTCGGGTCGCTACTTACGATATTTTTAACTATGTAACATTAATATTCTTTAAATTTATAATCTGAAATCGGGTAATTGGATTAGTTTAAACTTGTAAATCTCAAAACTCTAAAAAGTGCTGTTGTTAGTAAAAAAAAATTTAATTAGATTTGAAAGGAAGTATTTTTATAAGACTAAAAAGTATTAATTACACCAACACATAACAATAATTAATCTATGATTCCACTTTTAATTTTAACTTTATAAAGCAGTGATTCTCAACATTTCGTTGCTGTTATCATAGGAATACTAAAATTTAATAAAATAAATAAACAAAACATATATCATACTTAATGAATATGGCCACTCTATCTATAGGAGAGGGGACAAAGCAAAGATCAGATCTTATATATATATAAAGATTGTAGTGAGAATTTCTATGTCTGTGATTAAAGGGTGGAAATATGGTTGCACATATACATAGTCATGATGATTGAGACCTATGCTAATCAAAGTGACTGAAGGTAGAGAAAGAGCAAAGAGACAGCAAAGACTTCGATGACTACATTTTATTTTACAAGCAGCAGGAAATGCATTTGGACAGACACTTGTGCATTTCTATAATTAATAAAGCTACAGCAGGAGAATATATTTTGATTAATTGGTATACATTTTTGAATGTCTATTAGGTTTGAAATTTCATGTTTTTAAATTAAACAAAAAGTTTTTTAACACTACAAAAATTATTTTATTAGAGAAACAAGAATTAACACATTTATTTTTATTTTTTCATACATGTATTACTCACTTTAAGTGGAATCCCTATCATGTTTGATCAGCTACATCTGTGGTCAATTACAATTTCATAAATAGTTGTTATTTTTAGTTTGGTATATTTTCTTGTAGCCATAATAATACATATTTACTAAGTTATTGGCTATAGTTCATATTTTATTTTGGAATTTGTTGCCTTTTTATGTATACCTTTGTTATCTTTTTTTGTCATTGTTTTATTTTTGGTTATTTTTATTTTATTTTTAATCATTTTTAGGTACCTAACTATTACTACTGCTATTATTATTGTTGTTGTTGTTGTTATTATTATTATCAAGCAGTCACAAGCCAAGTAGACTCTTTGCTGCTGATTTAACAATATTTGACCTAGTCTTTCTTTTCGCATGTGTATTTTTCCAATTGTGCACTTCCATAATCTTTAAATATTTCTTTATACATCACAAAATTATAACTTTGCATGAACTATTAGTCTTTTCCCCACAGGAAAGTCTTCCACAACTTTTCTTATCATTCTTCTGATAATTAATCAATTTTATTCTTTTAATTTTAATATTGGCCACACTATTTTGTAATTCTTTTAGGTCTTTCACTTTTTGTCAACCTGGATTTTTTTTTGCACCAAAAGTTCTACACAATATCCTTTAAAAAAAAAAAAAAGAAAAGGAGAGTAGAATGGTAAAATTGGAGATAAAATTAACAATGTGAATGTGAATCCCAAAGAGCTATAATCGTTTTATAGCAGAGAAAAGCATATAATAGAATATGAAGATTTTTGCCTGTTCTCATTTTTATGACAATCCATCTCGCCTGATGGTGCTGATGTTAGCCAAAAGTAGTTTCAAATGCCATTTTTTAGGCACAACTTCTCAATTGCTAGCAGCAATTGCTAATGTTAACCTGCCAGCATGTTTTACGATCATTTACTCTCGCAATTCACACTTAGACAGCTCTATTATTTGATAGCATTCACAAAATTAGGAATTGTTCCATTTAATTTCTTTGTTATGTTTTAATTTTTTATGTAGCAAAAGTAATGTTACTTGAGAATTGCAGTTAAAATTTTTTGTTTTTGCTTTGAAATTGTGTTTTTTCATCGGAACGTAAAGTGAACGAATATTTATTTATTATTGTTTTTTAAAAATGTTAATTATTTGAAAAAATATAAAAAAAAGAATTATTATTTTTGAAATTAATAAAAAAAATGTTAAATAAAATATTTTCTGTGTATTTAAAGGAATTAATATTTTTGAAATTAATAAATAAAAATGTTAAATAAAAAGTTTTCTGTGTATTTGTTTATTTGTTATAATATGTAAATAAAATGTAGTGGCCTGGTAACATTATAGACATTTTGTTGGAAGAACAATGCCACCAAGCGGGATGGATTGTCATACAAACAATTACCTTTTTGCCTATCCTAATAATGATGCATGTGAGATAATGAAATATGAATGTAGTTAAGATAACAAAAAACTGTATAGATGTAGAGTAAAATGAAATATTTTTCAAAAAATACTGTGTTATTTATTATTTAAACATTTAAAAGAATAAATAATTGGATAAGAATAGGGAAAATAAAAATAAAAAGAATAGAGAAAATATCAACTTATTCTGAGGGTGATATATAGTGAGAGAAAAAAAAAAACGAAGGCAAGGAACTTGTGTATTGAAAATTGTGGGAAAAAATTTTATATTCTTGGTGCTTAAATTTGCTTATTGTGTATAATTATTTACTATTGTATAAAGCATATTCATGCACATAAATAATAAAATTTACTAATATTCATTATAGAAATAAATATTAAGCTATGGCCAGCTTTCAACTTGTCCACTCTCTGACTGCATATGCTATAATATATACTATCAGGATCAGTGAACACACCATAAGCTGGGTATAACCTAATAGTGATTTGTATAACTAATATTGTTATAATAAATTTTATATGATCCAATTTTAGTTTTATATTACTACTTATATTATATACATACTTATATAATAATCAGCATTACTTTATTATCTTTATATGTAATAAATTATGCACAAGTGTGTATGTGTATTTACAAAGAATACATTAATTATTAAATACAGGGGTTATTATTTTAGATGAATGCAGGTGCACATAATCATGACTTTTATTTGGTGTGTGTGTATGTTAATGTAATAAAATCATATATATTTTTAAGTAATTTAAAAGTTTCTTTATTTTACCTATAGTTAAACAGTCACCTGAAATTACTTCATCCTTGAAGTTAAAGCCAGTAGAAATAAAATCAATTTTACCCAGTAAGCTAACTCAAGAATCTTTGCACATTTCAAGCAGTTCTTTCACTGAACCTCGTGACATTGTGAGTTCTCAAGTTGTTTATCAATCACAGGTGAATATTATTTTACTTCATTAAATTTTGAAATTTATTATTTTTATAACTACAATATATTAATTAGGATTAGTTTACTTTTTGTTTTATTTAGTATACAATCAGTTTTTTTTTAATTATTCAAGCTTCAAAATGTCATTTGAACTCAACCTTTTCCATTTATGTTCCAGTATTAAAATGGCATGACAGAAGTTTTTCTCCCCTCACTTTCCTTTGGGAATTGATCAACTTTGGCCTTAAGTCAACTATTTTTACTTGCTTAGGAAAAGAAATATTTATATGAAATATCAGTTATAAATAAATATAAGAGACTCCTAACTTGTTCTAGGGTTCTCTTATTTATTTATTGGAAATTATTACCACAGTTAAATTAGAATATTTTATTTTTATAAATGTAAATTATATAACTCAAAATCTTTTAATTTCATTTGGACTTTTTAAAAATACTATTTAAGTACACAGTTGTTTATATAATATGTGCATCTATGTAAGTACAAATTTCTGTTTTTCCTATGTATGTGGTTACTTATTATAATGTATTGATCAGATTTCATTTACAATTTATCAAATAATATGGCTTGTTTAGTAATATTGGATATTTTTTTCTCTTATTGGTTGTCTATTAATTTTAATTTCAATGGAAGTAAAATCCAACCAAAATGTTAATGTTATAATAATAGAAAATGACTTCACATGCAGAAAAAAAGTATATTCACATTCTTCATTATGAAAACTTTTATTATTACATCTATATTGTCATCATTTTTCAACATTATCGATCCACTGCCAGATTAAGATTTCTCCAAGTTTAGTCAAGTTTCTCTGAACTATGGTCTTTCTTCTTTACATTACATTTTCAGAGTTCTTTATTTTATTCATTCTTCTTACATATGATCATTTTTTTTAGATTTTTTTATTTTCTTAGGATCCTATTTAAGAGTTTAACTTTCCATCCATCTATTATTATTTCTTCTAACAAAATATCCAGCCCATCTTCAATTTTTTAATTCTTTTAGTGATACCTATTTGTTCTCTCAGAACATATTTCACTTTTAATCTCTTTTTATTACTCTAAACACAAATCTTTTCATGTGTTGTTGTGTCATCTGAAGTATTTGTATTGCTTTTCTATCAAATGTCCAAACCTCAGATCCATATAGAAGAATAGTTGAAATACATCTATCAGTGTTTTAAAAAAATACTTAGGCATATATTTTTTTAATATTATTATTTCTGTCAAAAACACTTCATCCAATTTAATTCTATTATCAATTTTTATCCATTATATAAAAATAGAATATTCTAATTTTAGTAAATATATAAACAGCAAATAATTTCCAGTAACTAACTAATAGAATGCTATGATAAGCTAAGAGTCTTTTATATATATATTTTTTTCATGTATCAAAGCATCGGCCGGGAAGCGAACCTGGGACAACTGCTTAACCACTTGGCCACCAATGCTTGAAAAAGAGTCTTTTATATTTATAATTGACATTTCATATAAATATTTCTTTTCCTACCGAATAAAAATACTTGACTAAGATCTAAAAAAGTTTCTGATCAATTCCGACCAGAGAAAAGCAAATTGAGAATTACTATACACTAAATTTATAAGTGAAATAGATTAATTATAAAATTTCTGTTTATATAATTATTCTTTAATAATTAATAATGCCTACTAGAGTCATTCATAATCAGTTAATTAAAATGAGGTGAATTCCAAACATTACTATAGGTTTTTGTCTTTTATTTTATTTTATTATTTGCAGCAGTTTTTAATTAAATCCACTGATAAATTTATCATATTATATAATCTTTTAGCATAATATCATGGATTTGCTGATCTAAATGGAACATCATTCTTCAATTTTGTGAACTTTTCATTATTTTTATGTTGAAATTTCTTAATAAAAGAATTCGTTTATATTAAATCCTGAAGAATTTTTTAAATTAACATACTTGTTTTACATATATATTAGGTTTCATTATCAAGATTTGAAAATGCTGAAGAACAAAAGTCACCTACTTCTGTTTCTTCTATAAAATCACCCACTTCACCGATTAATCAGAGTATTTTTAAAACTTCTAGTGTTCCTAGTTTAGTTAATGTAGAAGATAATGTGCCTGCATGGAAAAAAGAAATTTTAGAACAACGTGCAAGAAGAACATACTCAGGTAGTAATAATACATTTTTTAGCTTATGCATATATAGTATATGCAATGTGAATGTGATTTTTGTATTATGTTGTATGGATATATAAAACATATATGCATACTTATAAAATGATTTTTAATTTGTAGTATGTAGTCTTTCAAAGATAATCGTAAAATTGATTATTTTAAAATAAAATGATTAATTTATATATCAATGTAAAATTCTAAGTAAAATATTAAAAATCATTTGGAATTTATAATTCATTATAAGGTTTTAGGAGTAACAGTAAAGTTAAAAAAAAAAAATCTAATGACAAGTTACTTGGAAAGTAGGGACTAAGCAGAAATTAATAGATTGAATCTTATTGCAAGACTCATCAGCTTTATAAATCTAGCACTTACTGTTCTATACCACCCAAGGATGTTTATGGTAATAGTAGAATATGACAAGGGTGTTATTTGATCAAAACTCTATCTATCACTTCTAATATTTGCATGTTATACAATCTCCTGAGAAATTATCACTCAATTATAATGAGCAGAATTTGCACTGGGCAAATTCTGTCTGTCTTTAGAGACCACAGAAGTAACTGAAATACTTTTTGAATATCAAAATATTGAAAAAGGTTGAACATAAACTAGCATCTTTTTGAGATCTACCATTTATCATTTAATATTTTTGTGATGCCATCTCAGTGATATTCAATCAGCAACTTTTGTCATACTTATTCTATGTTAATTCTGTTAATCATATAGGATGTTTCCTTTTTTTTTTCGTTTTTCAATGTCTTTGATTCTGCTGATTATTATGAGAATCCTCCCAAGAATTCTACCATATTCACAAAATGAAGGAAGTAGAAATTATGAAAAACTTATTAAAACATGATTGCATGTTTATTATCATTTTAAATGTGTAACAGAAATATTTTCTAAAAGATAGCTTCTCTTGATATGTCTTAATAATTATAGAACTCAATTTTTAAAATTATCTAAAATTGTCCAGTGTCTGGATCAATATGGACAACTGGTGAGTCAATTCACTAGTTTTAAATATTTTAACATTCATAGTTGCTTCTAAATCAATTAGAACATGAACAACAAAGTTCATAGTCTTATCATAAGAAATTGTAACCATACCTACAGCAAATTTTTTTTCTGATATTAGCTATTAGGGTTTGAATCCAGGCTAAATAAATGTTAAAAAAAATTTCCAATTTAGAAGTTTTCTTTTAAGTAGCTAATCCATAGCCAATCTAGCTAATCATTCAACATTGATCAGAAATGGATATCTAATTATTAACAAGAATGCTTAAAACCTCACTACTTTGCAATTAGCAAGCTTGGTAATTATTGCTTTTACTTTCACTGTTCCTGTAAGAAGAACTGTTAGAGAGATCTTTGCTCTGCATGAAGTTATTTTTTTTTACCTTTTTCCTATCTGTTCTATTTTATTCAGAAAAATTTCAAAAACAAATAACTTAAACTATAGAACGCTAAATCGTAATCTCAATCCATACAGGTATAATGTCATCTCTCCCTGATCAGTAAGGGAGGCTGCCTAATAATGTAAATGTTTGTTAGTGTTGTAATTAGCACATGAACACTTTTTTGAGCAATGAAAAATTCATTTTCTTATTAATACTGAATGAATAGCTTTGTTGGCTATTGACCAGCTATCTACTTGCTTGGAATAATCTTCTTCATTACCTGGAAAATTTTACAGCTCTATCTGGATTTAGATTTCTGATCATTAAACATTGTATGAAAATGCACTAAACTAGATTAAAATTTTATAAATGATTTTAATTATAAATATAAAATAAATTTTTTGGCTGCATATTTTAACTAATCATGTTAATACTTCATAGTATTCAAAAATGTATTTTAGTCTGCTGATTACAATAACTGTATTAAAATATTTTTTTAAAAAATCCATCAACTTATAACAGAATCCTAATATTTTTATTCTTTTTTATTTAATTTTTTAAAAAATAAATTGATTATGAAAATGTATAACTTTCTGCTTTATTAATAGTATATATTTTTAAAGTTTACTGCTTTTATGATTATCTTAAATTATGATTTTATTTACATTGTCACATAAAGAGATTATCTGTATTCACTTTTTGATAATTTAAAATTATATTTAAAATTTTAATTATATTTTTAGAATAATTGATTATTCCATACTTTAGATCAGTGGTAGACTAGCAGGCCAAGATCTAAAGATTTCTTAATCAATTTTTATCTGAGGAGAATGAATGGGACTGTTAAGCTAAGTCTGTTATTTTTGTGCTCAAACATTACCTGATATCTTAAATAATTGATGATCTAATTATGGATTATTATTGTTTTATTACTGGTGCTCAAATGGTGCAACAACTCATATAAAACAAGTCAATTATTTATTTAAACGAGTGTTTGAAATATCATTCAAATTAATAGACTCACAAATTCAAGATTGAAAAAAGAATCTTGGAATCTTTTACAATCAAGTAAATCATCCTTTTTGCTCAATTTGTTCATTTGTATGAAAATGTTATATCCAATCTCTGATTTGAATGCTCAAACATCACACGATTTCTCAAGAAAATAATCATTCAGTCATTGTTATAAGTTTTTGATAAAAAATAAAAATTGCAACGAAATCAAGTCAAACATCACGATTTAATTTAATAAGCTTGTAATACAAATGTATTGTATTGCATTGCAGTGCAAAAGAGAGAATATAAATAAATAAAATTTATTAATATAAAATGTTAATATGAATCTATTGTGTACATACATGGTGCTTGTAAATTAACATCATAGGCTATTAATTATTTTAATATCTTTATAAGCATGATATATTTGAGAAAGAAGAATAAATAATATTACTTGTAGGAAATCATATTCAGTGAGAAACTATTGCAGGATTGTGATATTGCAACTGGCCAAAGCCAGTAACAAAGTGTTATTTGCAATGTTTAAGGAAGTAATGTACATCCATTGAGGGGATCAAGTAGTGATGGTATTTGCTTTTATAAAAATTAAACAGAAATGATTCTGCCCAGTAGATAGAATTTTGTGAGTAGACTCCATTATAATAAGTTTAGGATACCATATTTTTATTTGCTATTCTATTTAGTAACGAAGCTGTTTTTTTTTTTAATTGTTAATGATGAGACAATTTGAATACCACTACCAGTTAAACATAATTCATACTAATATATTAGATTCAAAGAAAAGGAAAATTACATAACTGATTAATGATGCAGTTTTTCTTTGTTGGTAAATATACTTGATATAATTTTATAATTGAGGGGGAGCATTTTTATCTGAAAATTATGTTAACTTATAATCTGAGAATCACATAACTGATTGGTAATGCATTTTTTCTTTGGCATTGCTTGTATGACATGTATGGTATATAATTTTATGTTAAAAAATCATATTTACACTTAGTCTGGTTAATATTAAATTTTATTTCTATTTTCACATCATTTTCATATTTAGTAGTGTCATCCATAAATTAAAATTAAATAACTTATAAATATCATTCAATTCATGATCATTGTGATTTCTAATCATGGTATTTTCTTCCCAATGAGGAAATCATTTTCTTTCAACTTCAGTACTATCTAATAAACTTGGACAATTGTAAATATTCATAAATATAAAGTAAAGATAAAGCAATGGGTATCTTCTTTACTAATAATGAAGATGGCATTCAAATACAATTACTTTTTTTGTTTTTAATGATAATGCAGGAATACTCATTGTTTAAATCAGATTAATGTACAAAATTTACCTTCTAAATAATAATAATTAGATACTTATTTCTTGATCATAATTTAGTTATGAACTAATTTTTTTGAAGAAAAAAATTCTAAGCCTGCTTATGACCTGAAAGAAATGTTGAAATTCATCTAGTCTGGGCTTTGAACTCCAGGTTATATCTAATTATCATACAATACTTCAAAATATATTTATTTTAATGAAGTCTTATGCAACACATGAATTACTCAAAACTTTACAGATTGCAATAATTTGCATAAGTTAGAAATTGGATCCCCCCTCTATCTATATATATATATATTGTAATGGTAGAAAAATAAGAACAATGATAGCTGACCTTATTATACCATATGAACTGTGATATAAAATCTGTAATGGATTAAAAATAATCACAAAAGAAAGAGTCTATTTATACACCCTAACTCCAATGCCAAATCTATACTGACATAAAATAAGAACATGAGAATTCCTTTTATTAATATCCCATGTCTTTAGGCAAGTTAATTAATCTAATTATTGCAATAAAATACCATTATATATAAATAATAAGATTTATAGTAGAATAAATTGATCAAATGGAAAGTTAACACTTGAATTATAAAGTTAAAATCTACAATAGCATAAATTATACAATACCATATCTATAATAATGTAAACAGACTATCTAAAATTAGTAATTCTGTAAAATTAAATAAATTTAAATTTGTAATGGAATAAATGAGTAAAGGTTATGCAATATTTATTAATAAAATAATCCAAAATATATCCCTTCTATTACTATATGATAAATTTATATTCAAGAATGAATGAAGTCATCAAGCTTAATGATTATATAGAATTTTATTGCAATAATTTATTAACTAACTTTTATAATAATTGATGTTTATAATACATTAGACTCACTTTTAATTATTACTGAATTCTATTATAATAATAAAATTTATATTACTTTTTAAATTAGATTTTATGTATTTATATTTACAATAACTATAAATTATAAATACCACATCACACTTATTAATTTGAATAAGACACTTAACTTAAATTTAATAAATAATAATTTCATTTACAAAGTTAATAATAGACATTTAATAAATATGTTATAATAAATTTAAATTAATGTCTCATAAGATATATTTGCTTAAACTATAACATGATGTAAGACATACTTATTCTAACAAGAACAAAATATTCATTTATTTATTCTTTCCAATGGTAAATATATAAAAATCATATCTTTTTATGTGATTTTTATATATTAATTTCTAATAGTTTGCCTAATAAGCATTTATCGGCAAACAAAAGAAATTATTAAATAAAATTTATTATGATTATTAAATATAAAATTTAGAATTATTAAGATTTTCTTTTGGTTAAATACTCATATATGTATATATGTTAAATGTCCTTTTAAAATAAGAGTAATATTAAATCAAAATAATTACATAAATAAAATATATACAATTTGCTTAAACAGTAATTAGTACTTATCACAAAGAACTTCCCAATTTTAAGTCACACACAAGAGAATCTGATGTTTTGAAATATAATAATTCCCAAAAGTGTGTGTTTTTTTTAGAGTATCTGAAACTTATAGAGCAAACTCATGATTAATAATTCCTGGCAAGATTTCACATTGTAGTTGAAATTAATTAATAAGTATTATCCTTTTTAAAATTATAATGATCACATTTGAAGTTATAATTATTTTAAATCCTTGTTAAGTTATTGATTTGTTTGTTGACATCAGGCATATATATATATTAACACATAATAAGTTAAACTCTTATCATCATATTGTAACTTTTAATTATTCCATTTGTTAATAAAATTAATATTTTATCCTTGGTATATTATTGATGTACTTGTTGGCAGTCATAGGTATATAAGACACATATGTCTATACATTCACTTAGTTTTAAATAAGCATTTTAAAAAATTAATTATTCCATCTGGAAAATTATTATTCATTATCCTTAGTAGACTATTAATTTGTTAGCACTCATATATATATGATTTTTAAATAAGCATTTTAATAAATTTACCAGAATGCTTTCAGGTAATAAATCTAATTTTAGTTCTTATTTTAAAATTTTTCAAAAAATAAACATCAAAACTTCTGTTTATTTTTCCATTATGTTGTTTTACTCAAAACATTTTAAAATATGTATGTTGCATTTTTTAAAAAAAAAATTATTGAAAAAATGCAATGTTACTTGAAGTGAATAATATATATACAAGAAGAAGAACTTTTAAATTTAATACATGACCTTTTATAAACATTAACAGCATAAAGGTAAACTAGTTAATAAATAATCAAAATTACTCCAAATTCACAACTCAACTAGACTAGCCAAGAAAATAAACTCTAAAACACTACTAGTGATTTCACTGCTATAAGCAGAATAACAACATATTTAAACTAAACATTATCCACAATTTCACTTACTTCCCATACACTGTTAATATTAAAAGAACTTTTAAATAAGTTAATTGCTTCTGAATTGTACATTTTTAATAATAAATATTCTTTAATTCTTTGTTTTATTTCATTTCTCTTAAAGAAGACAATGTTAGCTTTATCAAAATTAATAGTGTGGCCAATATCTTTTTCATTGATATATAAAACAGAACTAATATATTTATTTCTAACCCTACTTTTATGTACCTGTATTCTTTCATTTAAGCTCAAACTACTCTGACCTATATATTCCTTCTTACAAAAACAAAGGATAATATACACTACTCCAGGAATAGTCTGTCTATCAAATTTTTTTATTATTATTATTTAATAAATTATTCAAAGTAATACCCTTTTCCAAGCAATTTTCTTATTTCCAAACAAATTACTATTTTTATATACAATTTTATAAACAATATAAATGGCAAAGAAATAGAATCATATTTTTCTTTATCTTTTGCCCCATTACAAATATTACTATTAAATAAAATACTTTTAACAAATAGCCAACATTCAAATAATCTTTATAAAGTTGACCTTTTTGAAACAAAGTTATCCCACTAGAATTATTTAATCTCTTATTTCTATAACAATAATTTTTTTAAGCAGCTACTTTATGAGATACAGGTTGGTAGCTATCAGGTTTAATTATAGACTTAACTCCTTACTCTTAACATAATGACTACATACCAACAAATAGTCTTTACATTTCTATTCACCAATAGATGTAAAAATTTTAATGTTTCTACCACATATTTTATAGAAGGATCAAAACAAACTTATTTACCAATTCTTTCAATTTATTATTCTCAACTACAAACAAACAATCATCTACATATCTAACAAATTATTTTAAATATAAACAATACTTTTTAACAATAATTTCCTCTTCCAAATAATTAATGTAAACTGAACAAATTAAAGAAGAAATAATATAACCTATTATCCACCTTTTCTTAATCTTATAAAAATTACCATTATAATTAAAATACATAGAATCCTCTAATAATAAAAGCAACTTTTTTAATAATTTTAATTTTGTTTTTTGACAAAGGTCCATGTTTAACTATCATAGACATGAGAACATCAATACTGTTTAATCTATTAACAGATTGATTAATGGTTTACATATATTCTTGTGTTTGACTGATGCAATAATTATGATATGGCTAGATGCAATAGCTAATAATGAACTCAAGTTTTATACCATTTACTTTATCAAAACATTACTGTTCTTCAATCAAGATCATTTTAACAAATCAGCATTCTAATTGAAATATATTCTTTTAAATTTTAAAATAATAAACAAAATAACAATGACTTAAATTTCTTTTTTCAAAAATTAAAATTAAATACATTGTTTAAAATACTGTTACAAATAATATATTTTGAATAACAAATATTACTTTTTAAAATATTCACAATTTTAAAATCTTATTCAATCTTGTATTTAAACAATAACCTAAGCATGCATATATATATTCATATATATGCATGAGAATGCCATTTGTTAAGTCTCTAAACCTATTGTCTTTTGAAATATGTAGATAGACATAACATTATTGTCCCTTAGTAAAATATGTTTTTAAATTTATAAATAACTTTTAAAATAGGATGTTATATTTACGGTGTATTATTTTTAAAGGTAAAAAGTAAAAGAAAAATCAATTGCAAATGACTTTGTATTTTGGTGTGTCTACAATAATTTTTAATTTAAAATAAAAATATCACTTCACAACTTTAAACAATCAATGGCCTATAAAATCATGATAATAAAATTTATTTTTTTATTGTTGTATATGTATATAATAATACCTATTTAAGGACTAACCAGGATGATACAATATATATACATTTTTACCAAGAAAATTACAACTCATCTACATTGAACTTTGGATTTATTCAACTAAGAACAAGTTGGCTTTAAAAGTGGTTTAGTACAGTGGATCATGTCCAAGTATTGAGAGAATTTATAGAAAGAACCAGTGAATATGAGTTATCATTATGTTTGGATTTGTAGTTTATAAAAAGGCATTTGTTTTCTATAAGCATTTGTTTAGTGATTAAAGCATTGGATCATCAAGGTATAAATCCAGAATATTGTCCTATTCTAAAGTATATTAATAAAAATGCAAAGAACTATTTAAATTTGTTTTACCCATTGCTTAAACCCTCTCATGCACACATAATAAGTTTAATTTTTATAGTATTTAATAAGAGATTATCATTGTGAATAGATGCATATTAAAAATACATTCTGATAACATACATTTGTTGAATACAGGTATATATTTATGTGTGTATGTATATATTTTTTCCAGAGACTACTTCACAGTCTCAAACTGATGTACCAATAGTTATTGAGATTAACTCATGGAAAACTCCAATGTCACCAACCAAACAACAATTAATTCAGAGAAGTCATAGCATGTCAAGTCTGGGTGAACCTGAAGATAATGAACCTGAATGGAAGAAGCAAGTGAGAGAGCGAAGATCTAGAGATGTTAGAAGTAAGATATTATTAGTAACATTATTGTTATTAGACTTATTATTGTTGTTGGTGAAAGATAGATTAACTCTTCAAGGTATATCAGCACTTTTTAATAAACAATATTTTTTTCTATAATTTTTATTATAAAAATAAAAATTAATCTTTTTTAAGGTTTAGTCAGGGTAAAACATTATATTAATCAGTATAACATCCTTATTTTATTATATTTTTTTATACTTGTTGAAAATTATTAAATAAATTTGAGTTTTTTAGATGACAGCATACAAGAAAAATTAAATTAAAAGATATAATACTTTCTATTATCATTATTATTATTATTATTATTTTTAATCAAATGTAAAGCAAGAATAAATAAAAATAATTGAAGTATAATTTATTAAGGCTATAACCTTAAGGCTATGCACCTGAAAAAATGACAGTAGGGACCTCTGCAAATCTTTAACACAAGATTTATTTAAAAGACAAGAGTGGGCTACAGCATGCACCCATATCCACTTCAATACATGTACATAAATTTTGACTCAAAATTAAATTAAAAGTTATATAACTGTTGGTTGGAGTTTGTCTTAAGTAGAATTTGTTAAGTTTCTCTTAATACTTGGGAGATGTTTTATTTTCATTTAATAATTTTAAGTTCACCAAAGTAAAAGACAATAGTCTATAGTTTCTAAAAAAGTTTAGAACATATAAAAGGTAACCACAAAGACCAACAATACCAGAATGCATGAAAAATTTGCAAACTCTCCATACAGTAGTGCCACCAAGTGAAAGCCTTTGTAATCAATGGATGCAGGAAGGTTTGTACAAAAATCCCTATCTAGTGCCTACTTGTCCAATATCCCCAGATTAGTTTGTAGCCTGTGGTTTTAATCAATGAGGAGCTTTGGATTTGAGAGAACTTCACTTAGATCTTACGATCTAATGCAGCCCTGCAGAAGCCACCTTTTACTTATTGGGTTAACTATAAAGCTAGTAGCCAAAGGTGAAAACACAATAATGTTTTCAATCCACAATAATGTTTTCAATCCAAGCTCATTTGCTTTTATATTCATTTAGATCTGAACTTAGTCAGCATATATATATATTGGTGGATGAGTAGGCAGTAGATACAGATTTTATGCACAAATATTTCTGCATCTATTGATTACAAAGGCTTGCACTTACTGGCACCACTGTATGAAGAGTTTGCTATTATTATTAACAGTCTGTGTAATCCTAGGAAATAGTAATCATGTGATGCTTTGATCATTTTATACATATTCTGCTTATAGGATAATGGTGACTGAGATTTTTGAAAAACCAAAATATGTAGATGATGAACTGAGTTCTGATCTGTATGACTAAACAAGCAAAAGAGTTAGGATTGAATGTGTTGTAGCATTTTCATTTTGGTCTCCTAGCTGTATAGTTAACCAAATAGTAAAAGGTGACTGCTGGAAAGCTGTATTAGATTATAAGATCTAAGTGCAATGCTCTCAAATCCAAGGCTCCTCACTGATTAAAGCCACATACTAGAAACTAGTCTAGGGATAAGGGATGAGTAGGTACTAGATAAGGATGCACAAACCTTCCTGCATCTATTGATTACAAAGGCTTGCACATGGTGACGCTACTGTATGGAAAGTTTGCTATTGTTATTAACAGCCTATGTAAGCATATGAAATGGAGATCATGTGATGTTTTGATGTTTTTATAGCTATCCAGCCTGTAGAATAACGGTGACTGGGGTTTTTGAAAAACGCAGATACCAAAATATATAAATGCTGTAATGAGTTCAAATTTATTTGACTATACAAGCAAATGAGCTTGTATTGAAAACATTATTGTGTTTTCATATTGGGTTCATAGCTTTATTGTTAACCAAATAGATAAAATTGGCTGCTGGAGAGTTGCATTAGTTTCTAAGATCTAGGTGCAGTGCTGTCAAATCCAAGGCTCCTCACTGATGAAAAGAAACTAGTCTGGAGATATTGGATGAGTAGGTACTTGATAGGGATTTTATGCACAAACCTTTCTGCATCCATACCAAGACTTGAACTTGTTGGCACTACTGTATGGAGAGTTTGTTATTGTTACTAACATCTTGTGTAAACATATGAAAGAGTGATCATGTGATGTTTTGATTGAAAATAAGTTCTTTAATGAGAAATTCTCAAATATGCAGATTGGCTATTGTAAGATCATTTTGTGGCTGCCCTAGATCAACCAAAATAAAATTATGTAGGTTTTTTGTTAGGGATTCAGCAAGACTATGTATATATTACAATTCTGATATTAATACTCTGACTTGAGTATCAGCAACTGAAAAAAGTACCTTGAATGGCAAGTTTACAACAAAGGACATCATTTATTAATTCAACATTTTAGAGCTTAAAATATGTTCATTTAGTTATTGACTGTTGCATGTGTTTATTTAATAAAACATTAATGTGATATTTATCTCTGCATATCATGAACTAACATATCATAATCTGATAAATAATTCAAATTTACAGTTGTTAAGTAATGATTTAAATGAGAATCAGGTATACTTAGTTCTATTTCATATTTGAAAAAAGTGATTTGCAAGAATATATTAAAGCACAATAAAAGTGCATTTTTAGAGCTCCGTTTCTTTATAAAGAATCGCTATTTTTATCAAAATTCCACAATGGTTTGTTATTCTGATGTGATTCTGTAAATTTTAATAGTTTTTATTTTATAATCTCAAATTCTAAATATTTCAAATACTGTCCAATTTAAGTACAACCTATACAGCTAAATCATTATAAAATTCAATGTTAGAATGTGGGTAGGGAAGAACAACAATAGTTGAAAAGAAAAGCAGTTGATTGTCTTAAAAAAGTTGATGCTGTTAGTGCAATCTGCTGCATATGCAATTAATGATAGGTATTTGTTGTGATGACCCTGATGTTTGACAAGGGAGCAACATATTTGCCTATCCAAAATAAGGTAAATAATTAATTGCATCTGCATTTGAAGAAAGGAATTGAATTATTATGAACTTCTGCTTTTTTCATGCAATATTATTTACAAATTTTGTGTGTGACTAATGGTTTATATTGAATGCCTATAATTTTTTTCCTAATTAACCAAAACTTGAATATTTGTTTTATATAAATTTATTCAGTTGCTAGATGTAAATCGTCAAATAAATTTGTTATTAATAATTAAAAATTATAAAGATAATTTGTATATATACTGCTAAATAATTGTTTATAAAGAATTGCTTCTTTGGAAAAGAACCTATTTAATTTTTGTTTTATATTGTATATTTTCAAATAGTATGGAAATACAAAGAGGATCTTTAATGTCACTACTCAAACATTCTCATATAAATATCAGAACTTACTCTGTTCTCCATAATTAACTTTTTTTTTTATTTAGCTTTTAATTTGATTTGTTTTTAATTTTGTCACAGAATTAATGAAATAATTCCCTGCACATTTAGCATGGATTTCCATGTTGATTCCCAACATATTAGTTTTCAGAAATATTATTGTTAATATTTAAAATTAAAAAAAAAAAAAGTAATATAAAAAAATACTTTTATTTAATTTAATGAGTAATACATTAAAAATAAAAATAAAATTTTTTTCCAGTTGTGTTCTGATCTATCATGTCAGCCACTTGATGGCGTTGATGCTAAGCAAAACACATTGATATAACGTTCCCGGGCCAGCCATTCTATACAACTATGATGTCCATAAAATTAAAACAAAATATAAAAATGTAAGCAGACTTTTTGGGACAGTAATTAATCAAAGATTGGCTTTTTTGCATGTGTGTCAATAGCGAATAATAGTACATTGGAGACTTTTTTGGACAGAAATTAATCAGAGATGGGCTTTTTTTTTTTTATTTCACGTATCAGAAAAGTTATGGTACTTTTTTAAATACTAAATTAAATTACATTTTACCCCCTTTTTTTTTTGGATAGTAATTAATCAGACACCGTCTTTTGGGGGGTAAAAATTAAATTATATTGCACTCTTTTTGTGTGTATATATATAAAATTACATTACTTTTTTTAATAACAAATAATAGTAAATATAGCGGAGACTTATTTGGACACTAATTAATCAGAGATGCTTCCCTGTCTCGGACGATTTCTCATGATATGTTACTTTCATTGTGATTTTCGAAATAGTGCTGTGCTCCACCCTAAAATTCAATTTGTAACGCTAACACAGTCCTGATGGAACAGTGACGACACTGTTAAAAGTGTTAGAAGGTACCAGTAGATCAGTTCACATGAAACAAAAAAAAGGTTAAATTATTTAGACACAATACAGTCAACACACCATCACACGATACTGTAGTGAAAATATACAACCCAGCATTATGATAAAATGTGTAAAACAACCAACTATGGCAGCCAATGAAGGCATTTTTCTTTGCTTTTAGCATAGAAAAAAGCTACAGCGATAGCCAGCAGCCGAGTAAACGGAGTCTTTCTGTGTTTTATCATAGAAAGAAAGCTATCTGCTTGGCTGCAGAAATGGCATATTTCTAGCAATTTAGCTAGAAATAGCACCATCTAAGCGGCTGACACGATAGATCAGAACACAACCACTTCAACCACAATTTTGATTGTTATATTTAATTTAAACTAAGAGGGGGGGGGGTTGATTTTTAATACATTATTTAACAAATTAAATAAAGTGTTTTATAAAATACTATATATATAATTTTTTTATTTTTTAGTATTTGATATTTTGGAATAGACTTTTTTAGCTATTTGTATTCAAATTAAAAAACTGAGAGTCTAAACAATGTCACCATATTTTCAATATTTGAAATGAAATCCATGCACATTAAAATTTTTTTTCAAGGTTTTTATGTTTAGAAGTAGCATTTTTTAAAAAAAGAAACAAGAAGTAAGTTTTAATTAAACTATCAGGAGAAATTAAGATTTCATCCATTTTTTTTTTTCTATTTTAATTAACTGTAAATATCTCATGAAACTCAATGAAAACTTATTTTAAAAAAAATATATTGGTATCTATTGCACATCACTGAAAACTTACTGAACTAATATCAATATAGTTTGAAATTCGGCACGCCAACATTTTTAAGGTGGAAAATTATCTGGACAATTCTGAAATATTGCATTATTATATTGTATTGTCACTGGGTTATGGTGACTATGGTTGTTGTTAAAAAACAAAGACCCAAAATATATAGATAATGAACTGTATTTAGATCTATATGACTATAGAAGCAAATTACTTTAGATTGAAAGCATTTATTGCATTTTCATTTTGGGCTGATAGCTTTCTAGTTAAAAAAGATAAAAAGATATGTGCTGGAGAGGTGCATTGATTTCAAAGATGAGCACTATTCTCAGATCCAGAATTCTTCACTGATGAAAGCCATAAGCTAGAAACTAGGTTTGGGATGTTGGATAAGAAGGCACTGGATAGGGATTAAGAGGTATAACTTTCTAGCATTGATTGATTACTATAGCTTGCGCTAGGTGGAACTATTGTATGAAGAAACTTGCTACTATTTCAAAATATACCTATGAGATTGATTCAAAAAAATATCTTAATAGCTTTAGATTAAATTTAAATAATGCTTCTGTTATATCATTGTCTTAGCTCTTACAAACAAAAATTAAATGTTAATGATTCAAAATCTTCATTCAGTTTTAATAAGGCTCAATAATTATTTAAAATAAAATTTTAAACCAATCTTATAAAATTAAAATTTTTTATTTTATTTTTTATTTTTCAATTTCTTATTTTAAAGAAATCATTTTATAATCCTCAATGTCAAATTTCAAGGGTTTTATATTAATGGTATCTCAACTTGGTTTCAAATCCAGAGAAATTTATCAAAATAATTAAGAGAATATTGATAATAATTAAAAAATGTGATTATAATTTGATACAGTTGTTGACACTACTAAAGAGAGACATGTCATACTCAGGTAGGTGCTGATTTATAGTTTAATTTTATTTTCTATCTCAATTTGTTTTTATACAATAGGGCATCTATCTTCACTTTAGATAATAAGTAAGTCAATGCTTCATAGATGGCAGTGTAATTAATATCTAGTTGTTGTTTTTTAATTATTTCATTTTTGTATTCAGTCAGGCAGGAAAAACTATTTAAGAAATGTTCTCATTCAATAGCTTTTATGGTATACGTATTGCAATTTAGGAGATAATTTTATGAGTAATACAACCAAGAGTGAAAAAGGCCACAACTCATTAGATTTGAAAATTGCTGAATGATTAGGTTTTGAGTGGTTTACTATGTTTTTTAGTCTTCTAGTTAAGAATAACTAGATAACTATTTACTTATCATTGCTGTAATAAAACAGGCAAAAGTCACTATATATTTTGCCACACACAGCAAACTAGAGTAATCAATGGATGCCAGAAGGCCTGTTTTAACAACAGTTATACACAAGCAGAAGAGAAGGCAGTCATGTGATGTTCATTGCTGTAATATCTATTAAAGACAAATTTTAAATCAGTTGAAAGAATTTTTATATTTGCTCAGCCTGAATTTGAACTCAGATGATTTGGTAGAGCATTGTATATAAATTCATAAAGAAGTTTGCTGTTAACTTAAAGAGTTCTTTTAATTGCTTTTTGGTTCTTAAAGGAACCAAGCAGAACAGATCATTATATTTATATCGTATATACTTGTTATTATAGCTGTTATTGCTATGTGATTACTCATATAGTAAATGAAGGAAGGATGGGCTGTTCACTACTAATAGGCATCAGTGAAGGTAAAGTTTACTGACCTTATACTTTTGAGTTTAAGACTAAGGAACATCATGGTCTTTCTTCTCAGTTACATGATAATTATTGACTGAAATATTAGTTGAGTCTTTTTTTTAAAAGCAGGATGAAGGGTTGAATGTATGTGCGAGTGATCTTATATATATATGTAGCATATATTTATAATCAGAACAGATAAAACTAAATTATGGTCCTAATATTTTTATAGTGTAATTTTCACTACACCATTCTCATGCAAAGTAGCAACTGATTTCTATCCACTTTTAACATCTTGTGGAGGGATGTAATCATAAACAGATGACCAAAGATGTGAAAAGATTTATAATCCCTAATCCACATTTCATGCTAAAGCAACATTCATCACTTAGACCAGACCACAATCTTTCACATATATCTTTATCATTGTTGAGTATATATGTAGTATAGCAGGTCTTTTATATGATGCACAATAATATAGTGTATGTACACAAATATATAAAGTTGAAAGGAAAAGTAAAAATAAACACAGACATAAATTTGTAGATATTTTTCTACACTATCCTGGAATAATAAAGAGTTAAAATAAATATTTTAAAAAAGGTCTAAATAAATTATTATTATTATTCTGATTTTGAAATTTAAAAACAAGCAGGATTTATTTTTGAAATATTTTAATTAAAACTTGTATAAAATATCCTTTTTAATTAATGCTTGTATGCATTTTACAGTCTAAATAAAAACATGTAGATCACATACCTTTGGTAAAGTTGCAAAGTTACTTTCAAAAGTAGCTTTTAATTAAAAGGGATTTGAAAGGATTAGTGATCTTTTTGAAAAGGTAAAAAAAAACTTTTTAATTAAATGTGTTGTCACCACTCCAAAACAATTCTGTAAGAGGGCTGATAAAAAAAATATCAGTTCCATTTGACTTGTAGTTTTTATAAGTACTGTCCAGAAGAGTGGTTTAATATTTTGAGCAGGTAGCCAAATTGGTCAGCTGCAAAGTTTGTATAGTAATTTTTTTGAAGACAGTTTTTGTCTTAATATTTTTGTAAAGCAATTGGCTAGCAGAATTGGTGTTTGGAGAGGTCATGAAAATAAAAATAGCTCCCACGAAGATGTAGCTGAAGTCAAACCAGTAGATCCATCAGTGAACAGTCTACTAGTTTGACATACTGGAGTTTTGATTCACTTGAAGACTGGGTCAACTTAAAATGGATCAATTAGCCTATATGAATGTGTTCTGGAAGACAGTTTGCTGGCCTGAAGTTCATCAAGCCCTAGATAGAAGGGAGAATGTCAACATACTGATTATACCTTCTTGATTATGACAATCCTGAATTATACCTGTCTCACCAAGTCCAACTCACATAGAGAAGCACAGATATATATATATAATGGTGAGTACCATTGTATATAATGAGAATGAAATTTTAAATAATTTCTAATTTTGCTTGAATTGTATTAAAATCTAAAAGTAATGATTGATTCATGACAATTTATTTTGAAAAAAGAAAAAGAGGACTTCAAAATTTTTTTTTGATTAATTTAAAGATATAATTAATTAATAGAGAGTAACTTGTCATAAAAAAAAAACGTTTGAGTTGCCTGTCAAAAAAATTGACTTTATTTATTTTTTAAAAAGGAAAAAGAAAATACTTTTATTGACTGAAAAAAGAGACTAATTAATAATATTAATTCATATCATCTATATGTTCATAGATACACATGTATATATGAATTTTATGTATAGTTTTCCAAATGGAATTAATTATGAAATATCTTTTAATAATTTTATTATTTTGATAAATTCAAACATGTTCATTCTATAGTAAGCCAAGTGTCTGGGTGCTGATTGGGTTTTAAATAAACCTATATGGAACATATATGTAAATCATAGTGAAATAACTTGAATTTTGTATATTAATCATGTAAATCACAATGTGATATTTTTTTATTATTGTATGTTAATCAAAATCAGAAGAATTAATTGACATGTGCATAGCCTTATTTTAAAGACCTTAATATCATTTTTTATTGTTAATAAACTTGTATTCATTTGTTAAAAATTGTATTGCATCATCTCTTGGTCAACATAACAGTAATAGAGCACATGATCTCTGAGCTAAATTCATTCAACAATGGTTTGATACATGAATGGGGATGTATATTAGTGCTTTTGGGTATCCAGAGGTGATCAATCATCATTCTAGTTGGTGCAAAAGAGAATACTCTGTAAAGCCTATGCACTATATTTTATTTTAGTTTTGTCTTATTAGAAGTTAAATTTATAATTGGATAGTACAAGTGGCCAGAGCATTGATAATGATCAGCATGTTTTAAAATCCCAGCTTTATTGTTTAGATTTTTCTGGTTATGTATTCTGATGGATTAGCAGTAAAGTGGTTCATCCAAGTTAATGGTTTCAATAGCCTGGTCTATAAAAGACCCATTTCCAATCCAGTCACCAAATTGACTGTTGATTTATATATTTTTTATTGTTCAAATCCACCCCCAAGATGGATGATTGATTTAGGTTGATGAATGATATTTTGAATATTACTCATTACTATTTATTATTTTGACTTATTATAATGCTGGTTGGTTAATTATTATAGTTGCTCTGAGGAGTAGCTGGCTGATCTTCAGAGATTCTATAATCTCATGCTCTTTTTAATATATAACATTACTTACATATATATTATTAAACATTACTTTAATAATAAATACTTTGGTTTATTAAATATTTTTTTAATATGATATATCTTAAATATTATACTTTTTGACAATTTTAAATTTTGTATACTTGGGAGTGATGATGACTTGCCATCACCCCAGGTATAACTTCCTGACTACTTCCCTCACCCTATCCTATTACAATAGATAGCAAATTGTTACAATTTGATTGATAAGTGTCAAACATGCTGCCTTCACAACTTTGACATAAATCACTTGATGAAAGTATATTAATAACTTTTATTAGTCATTTATTATATTTAATAATGAATAATATTTCTACAGTATAATTTTCACTACACCCTTCTCATGCAAGGACTGCTTTTTATCCACTTTTAACCCCTTATGGAGAGATGTAATTATAAACAGATAATCCTGACTGATAAAAATTATTAATATACTTTCATCAAGTGATTTGTGTCAAAGTTGTGAAGGCAGCACATCTGAGATCAATCAAATTATAATAATTTACTATTTGTGTATATATATACTGAACAATGATAAAGATATGTGTGAAAGATTGTGCTCTGGGTCAACTGATGAGTGCTGGTTTATTATGAAATGTGTATCGGGGATCATAGATTATTCTTACATGCCTTTGGTCATCTGTTTATGATTACACTACAGAAATATTATTAATTATTGGAAAATTTCTAATCTAATGAATGACTAATGAAAATTATTAATATGCTTTCCTTAAGTTATTTGTGTCAAAGTTGTGAGGGCACATTTAATGCTTATCAATCTAACTGTAATTTGCTATCTATATTTATATATATTGAACAATAATAAAGATATGTATGAGATATTGTGGTCTGGGTTAACTGATATGTTTTGGTTTAGCATGAAATGTGCATCAGCGATCATGGATGAGTTTTACATGTCTTTGTCATCTGTTTATTATTATATTCCTCCACAAGGTGTTGAAAGTGAATAGAAACCAGTCCTTACTTTGTGTGACAATAGTGTAATGAAAATTACTACAGAAATATTATTTATTATTGGATAATCTCTAGTCAAATGACTAATTTAATTATTAATATAAATTATGATCCTTATTTTCAGATAGTTATAAAATCATCTAAGATAGAAATTAGCGATTGAGGGTCATTGAGAGTGCCAAGAATTCTGTTGTCATGGACCAAGGCTTCTATTTGATGACAATCTTACATTTAACTATCTACATCTGTGGATCACTTTCAAGTCAAGAAATGTTGTGTCGATTGAAAAAAAACTCTTATATTAAATGAGACATAGTTAGATTTGTGAAGCTTAGATTTATTTTCTAACAAGTTCTCATTGTGATGAAATAAAGAATTTTTATATAGATATATAAAATATTTTTGTTTATACTAAATAACTTTTTAAAATTGTTATCGCTAAAATTAGAAAACAATTCGAGCTGTGAGGAATCTTTAGTTATGCAGACAGAAATAAGAGAGAGCACAGACTTGTGGAATTTGTAGAAAACCTATATAATTCAATTCCTTCGTTGAAAAAAATGTCAAAAACTAAATGAACATAGCAGCATACAAATGAATATAAAAAAGAATAGAATTATATTTTGGTTAACAGAAAATATCTATTTCAAGATTGTAATGTTCTTAGTAGATGCCATGCTGGAAATGATTATCTATTATTGTGATACAAGATATATTTTAATGCACAACTAAAGAAATGAAAACAATTAAGAAAATTATTATTAACAGTTGATATTTATAATCTTTATAAATATTGCAATGAATTTATATTAGGACTTTTAAATCATTTAAAATGTTAATGACTTTGAAGATAATTCCCAACTGCTCTACAGATAATTAATACGAAAAAAGATAGCAATGTGGAAATGAAAATTTTCAAGTAAAATAAATGTGTGTGAATAAAAGAAGGAACATGAAAGTATTTTATAATGATCTATTAATTAAAAAGAAGTGAATCTAGTATTTTGTGAAGTGGTATGAAAAAGTTAATAATGATGTAAGAAAATATATGAATTAGCAAAGAAAGCTATAGAAGAAAATAAAAGTCTCAAAATATATATTAACAACATCTTGCTGGAAGAAAGTTGTTTTAACAGTAAAAAGAAAAGATAGAACTACCACTAAAGAGAGATGCAACATTATGAAATATATGGAAGAGTTCTGTTATGAAATATATAATAACAAATATGTAAGCCTTTCTTAACCAACAGTAATATATCTATGTGCATGGCCACACAGTTAAAGGTGTGGCTAAAGTGAGAATTAGAATACTAACATGGTTTAGTGCTTTCAAAGAATTTCTATATCCTCATAATCATAGCTAAAAAGTTATAAAGATAGAATATATAAGCAAAAGACATTCAAAAAATTTATGCAAATCATGAATTAAAGAGTTTATTTCTTGGAAAGGTGGTAGCATGATTTTTTTTAGTTTATAGGGTCAATGTTATCAGTTATATGCCAGGTCTCCTTGGTCTTACATTTGGCATCGTGTGATTCTATACATGCAGTAGTAGCTGAGGAGAACTCTGAAGTATAGACAGTAGACTTTTGTTGCTCAAGAAAAATTGAACTATGTTCAGGCTTATTAAAAGCTGTTTTGTATAGATAATGTTATTGAGAGATTTGCATGGAGAGGGATGCCCAAGATTCATCGTAGTATAAGGTTGGCAACCAGTTTGAGGGAATAGGATTTTGTAGACTGTTAGGAGTCTGATCAGAGTTTAGTCTATCTTTGGAACTGCTATTTAGTCTATTGGTTGAAAGGGGGGGGTGTTCTAAGATATGTGACAACTTCATTTCTGATTTTCTTACCTGGCTGGATGACAACATCATAGCCACATTTAATGAACAGCACTATCACATGTCTGATGATTGGCCGATATTACCTTTCAATGGAATTCTATCCAAGCATATATTTAAATCATTTTGAGAGCAAGTTCCTTTCTAGATACTTTAATGATAACCGATGTCAGATCCTGGCTTCTCCTTTCACATATTCCTTTACTCACTAAAAATTTTTTCATCATTTTAGTTAAGTTTTCATACCCCTTTCCCCTTCAAGCAATAGACTGATTAGCAACCCTAAAGATAGACTATACTTGGATCAAACTTCTAACACTGTATACAAAATCCTATGCCCTCAAACTGGTTGTCAAGCTGTATACTGCTGTGAATCTCAGGCATATCTCCTCACACAAATCTCTTCACATTATTATCTATACTGAAGGGTTTTTGATAAAACTGAACATAGTTCCATTATTCTTGAGCACTGGCCGTACTCTTGAACTCTCCTTGGCTGTTATAACAGATTTTTTCCCCCCTATCTCTATGCTACTTCCAAGAATGTGTAAGTTAAAGTCATGGGGTGTAGTCAGATGTCATTTTATTGGTTTATATCAAATCTTGGCCATAGGTTAGAGGTGCCCATAGTTATTAAAAAACTAAGAATGCCATAATATATAGAAACTAAACTAGTTTTAGATCTGCATGGTTATATAAGCAAGTTGGCTTAGATTGAAAACATTTATATATTTTTAATTTGGACTGATAACTTGATAGTATAACAGAAAGGTAAATGATAGGTGTTGGAAGGAGAGTGGATTAGATCCTAAAGATCCAGGTGCACTAGTCCAAAATCCAAAAGTTTCTCACTGGTGTAAGCCATAAGCTTGAAACTATCTGGGGATATTGGACAGGACAGTACAGGATAGGGATTTAATAAGCATGATCATCTTAATTTCATTATTACTAAAAATCTATATCAAAGATGTACAGGTGATTGGGAAGAATGCAGTAGTAATATTGATATTTAAGAAAGGTTTAAAAAAGATATTAGAAATTATAGACTTATCAGTTCCATATAAAATATTTTACCAACATAATCATAAATCGTGTGTCATATGTTCTTTTCAATGTTAATCTTGATGTCATTACACAATCTAATCATTGCTACTGCATGGTTGATAAATATCTTCAGAGTATAATAATATCCTGGATCTATGTCATGATATTTCAAAGCTTTAGTAATTGTGGAAATGTTTATAGAGTCAAATGCCTTCTCATAATCTACAAATCCAAATCTACACATTGATAAAAGTTAAAGAATGAACCAATGAATGTGTACTACCATTATGCTTTGGATTTATAAATTATATAAAGGTACTTGATTCTACAAGCATTTCCACAATGATTAAAGCTTGGGATTATGGAATTCAGGATATTTGGAATATTTATCTAAATGCAGCATCAGTAGTTAGATTATATAGTGACATTAAAATTTACACTGAAAAGGATTATGCCAAGTGAATCATGTTTTCAAAATCTTTTACAACATTTTCATGAAAAATATTTTGGGAAGCTCAGAGAAAATGGAAGTTATTTTAGTCATTTAGATTTTACATATGATATGATTGTTTTGCAAATATTGCTTCAGAACTTCAGGAATTCTTGCAAGAGTTTTCTAAGATAGTTTAATTAAAAATAAATGATAAAAGACTAATGTAATATTCACAGAAGAAGAAAATAGAGATTAAAGTAGAAGAAATTAGTGGCTATATATATCTTGGATAAATTATTAATGCAGATGAAAAATCTAATTGATGAAATTAATCATAGAATTAAATTTGGATCTGTGCTTTTGGTAGAAATACTTTAACATTAAAAGGATATCTGTCTTTTGTTGAAAAGGAAGGTATTAAGTGTTTATACATTCCCAGTTCAACAGAAGACTTAAAAAAGGTTTTAGGTTACACTATGAAAAGATGAGTGTGGAGAGTGTTAAGGAGTGATTGAAAATGTAGGTCATAGCATTAGAGAACAAATTGATTGAAAGAATTAAGAGAATGAAATGGGGCTTGTTTACGTGTATCACTAGAAAATATGATAATAGACAGGCAACTGACATTGTAGACTGGATCTCCAGAGATTTAAAAGACAGAAAGAGACATGTGAATTGGATGGATCAAATAATGACATTTGTGGAGTGATGTGGGAAGAGAGATTATGAATCGGAGAAATTGAATTGAATTTGGCTAGACCATCATCCTGCAGTGGATCCATAATATTGAAAATGATATGTTTATCATCATTATTATTTTTAAACATTAGCAGTTCATTTCAAGATGAAAATCTCTTCAAGTTAACTTCATTCCTCCATTTCCTAACTTCTCTTTTCCATATCCAGTAAATTTTTCTATTTCATCCACTTATTTCACATTAGGCCTTTTTCTATATCAAAATTTTTTGTGTAATCAAGCTAAATAAGTATTGTATTTTATTTATATGTCTGTGTTAGAGAGATGGTGTCTGTAAATATCCTGGTGTGCCAATTTCATAAATTCTGTTTAAAGTGAAGGCATTTATTTAGTTTAAACATTTTAACATTTTAAATTATTTTGGAAAACATAATGAGTGTGAAAGCAACTTGTTGAGTTCATACTTTGTTTTAGTAGTACAGTAAATCTGATTCAATTTAAGGTGAAATAGTCTGAAAATGTTTCTGCTAGAAGCCATTTAGTGTGTCATTTCTCTAAAAATTGTTTTAAAGAATGAAATGTGTGATAAAACCACCTTTTTCAGTTATATTTATAATATATATATATAACACTTGTCTTTCCTATGACTAATTCTAAAAAATATTCAATTGAGACATCTGTAAAAGAAACTATTGCAAAGAACTGAAAAAATAAACAGCATATTTCCAGACTAAACAAATATAAATCAGCATGCACCCTGCTTTTTTTAGTGCAGTAATAGGTTGGCCAACTTTCTACCTTAAAGTTCATGGATCAGTGCTATATTTGTGATTTCCTGTATTCGAACTTTGAACTCTCAAACAATAGATCATTCCATTATTTTTTTTTAGAGAGCAAACAGAAAGTAGAAGATCTCTGTATTTTTTTTTTTCAGTCCTTGCATATAAGAATTATGATTTTTATATGTAAAGTATATGTCTTAGAAAATACGAATATATCATCTTATTGTAATATTACAGTAAAAGCAAGATATTTTCACTAATTAAATAATAATATCAAAGTTGATTCTGTTAAAAATTGAGAATCTTAGGACCACAGAGGAAAATAGTTGGTGTGCTTCTCCCAAACTTTATTAAAATTAGTAAACAGCTATCAATGAAGTATTAAAAGTAGCACAGTTTTAATACATTTAATCGGAGAGCAGGATTAGTCAAAAAGTAATTTTAATATATAGTTTTTAATTAAACATAGCCTATTTTTGGCTATAATTATTACTGTTTTGATACAATGTCAATATTATATATATTTTTATACTAGGCCAGGAGTGTTCAATTTTTATTGAAGAAGGGATTATAATTAAAGAATACCCTAAATAGAAGGCTAGAGAAAAATAGAATTAGGGGGAAAATTATATTTGAATCACATATTAATTATAATTTTACTTTTAAAAATAACTATGGGCTTAGCATTTGTAAGTATAAGACATCTCTCTCACTAGTAATGAAGGCTGCATTATATTGCAATTCTACTTTTTTTTATTGTTAGGTGATTGATTGTCATCTATCGGTTCAATCTAACTTCGTCCAGACATTTTATTTTTATATAAGAATAACTAGATATCTTTTTTCTGACCATTCTTTGTTGTTGATCTGGATTGATTATGGTTGACTATCTGGAAAAAAAATTATGTGTATGATGTAAAAAAAATTCAACATTCACTTTACCTAGATTTGAATCCAAAAATTATGAGCAGTTGTATATATACACTTTCCACAAGACCCTTACTGTTGACTGTATATAATGTGTGATATGTATATTTTAAAAAAAATAAATGAAATAATTAACATAAAGACATTTATTATGAATAATTATCATTGTAATTTCTTTATTAGAAAGTCTTATTAAGAGTAATTGTATTATTATTTTCAATAGTTGGAAAGTTTTTATTAAGAAAAATTGTATTAACAAAATAGGAAAATCCAACCAAAGTGATGTAATATATGAACATTTTGACTGTTAATATTTGTGATTTAATATTTAGTATTGTTTCATAAGAAGCTGATCTAATATTATTTATCTTTGATCAAATTTGTGATTTAATTGATATAAAATTGTTCACAGACATATGCACTATTAAAAATTGATATGTTACTAATAGTATTTTTAAATTTTGAATTTCATATTCTGACAACATGAACTAAAGTACTAATAAATTTAGAAATAATAAAAAATTTATCACTGACATATTTAAAGATTAAATTTGGTGATGATTATCAGATCAATGATTATTTTCTTGGCATTGGCAGAACATAACATCTTGCCATTAATCAAATAATATGATATGAGATCATACAAAGAGGTTCTTCTCATATTGTAACCAAAAGTGCACAATTTAATATAAATAACTGTTCTTCAGGATGTTTGCTAAATTATATTTAAAATTATTCAAGCTAATTTAGGATATCCAATAGTAATATTTTGGGGATATTGATGAAACAATCATTATTCTAAGAATTTTGCTTTCATATACATAGATGTAGTCATGTAGAGAAAAAAAATGTTAGAGCTATTGTAATCTATTTAGAACCATATATATTTTGCAGTCTATAGGTATTGTTCTATTCAACTGCTTTTTTAGAAATACCCTAACAGTCGTAAAATAAGCAACATGATTTTAGATATTGAATCTCTTTATTTGCCAGCTGGAAGATGTAAAAACAATTGATAGCAATACATTAATTACAAAACTTTATTTCAAGTACTGTATGAACTTGTAGAAATCTATTGACTGGGAATTTTTTTTATTTTTACTGCTCACATAGGAGTCCAACGCCATGAAAACTTTTAGAGCATAAATTTGCTTTCTGAAGAAACCAATTCATACACATAAACATATATTTATATTTATATACTGTATATATTAAGTAAAAGTCATTAGCCTTTTTTTTTATACAAGTGTGTATCTATTTAATTTTTGTCATTAAGTTTAATTTGTGGAATTTTGATATATTGTATTTAAAGAGGTTGACACAGTTTTTGATTCAATATTAACACATACATATTCAGTAAAATCAGCTGAATTCATAAATATATTTCCAAAAATACAAATTAAACGTTTACACTTTAAAACACAATGATTGTAAATACTGGAAGATTGAATTATATAATTAATATATATTTATACATTTCGTTTTGGTTTTTGAAATTTATTATTTGCTTATTTTTATTTTGAGAGATCAAATACCAAGAAACCATTAATTTAAATATTTTAATTTTTTCCAATCTCTTTAGAATTTGCAGCAATTCTAACAGCCTTAAACATTATCGTTGTTTCAAACTAAATATATTTACATATATCCATACATTTATACACACGTATATATATGTATGTTCATATATTTGTGTGTTTGTAAAAATGTATAAAACTCTAGATATTAAAATTTTCTTCACATTCTTGGTTTATTGTTCAAACTTTGAAAAGATCTTTTATATTTTTTTTCAATAAAATTAATTTTTTCATTCAACTGTAAAAAAAAAAAAAAAAGCCCCCCCCCCCCCAATCTAATTTGCTAATCACTGTAATTTTCTTTTTTGTTGTTGTTTAGTTTCTCCCACGAGGAGATCAGAATCATTCAAACACAAGACAGAGCCAGAGTGGAAGCAAGAAATACAAAAAAAGAAAACGCAAAGAGCAATGACAACTGATATATCTCACTCTCTCCATCAAGGTAAGATAATTATAAAAATCAATAGTTATCAAAACGATATAATTGATGAGTGGGTTATAAAGAAGAACAAAATCCTAGATTCATTAGCTTGTTTTTCTTTCTTACTTTTTTTATTTTAGGGTGTGGACTGGATAATACATTTAAATAAATAATACATTATTATTTTATATATTATTGTTTTAAAAGGGTGGCAAGTTATTCAAAATATCAAGTGCTATTATTTACTCATAACATTCTAGTGCCCGATTATTCTAACTACCTTCAAACAAAAAACACATACATATACTGATGTAGACAGATAAAATAGAATTTGTCTTGTGTCATTTAGACAACAGTAGCAGCAGACTCGAGATCTGAACATTCTCGGATATAAACCCTACCTCTCATTTTGTTTCCAAGCAACAATCTTTGATTATTTTTGGCAGCCTCTGGGCAAAGGTGCAAAGAAGGCATTAATTATCTGACATGCCAATTATCAGGTGATCAGAATTTAACAATTTTGTCTTTGTTTACATTATCTCTGTAAGAATTATTAGATGACCATTTACTAAATATTATTGGAAATTATCTGTGCTAAAGACAATCTCTAGTTCAGTAAATGATTAGTAATAATCATTACTGTATTTATCTAAAGTGGATGGTGTCAAAGGTGTGGGTTGAGTTAGTTTGACATTTATAATTCAAAATATAATTATTTTAATATAGATAAATATATTTCATAAAATAGAGATATATATGAGAAATGATAACCTTTGACCAACTGTGGAGTGCTGGTTTAGCACAAAATGCAACATGGGGGTCATTTGTCTTTTATTGTATCTTTATATGAATTTAAAAGAATATGTTGTATTATTGAGGTTATTTAATATATTTATAACATTAGCGAAGTTAACTATGGGCTAGTTATCTCTAAAAAAAACATTCTAAACTAGAGTGGAATTTGGAAGAGCTTCCAAGTTTTATCCAGCCACATTCAAATACATATCTTCAGAATTGCAAACAGATACATAGTCATAAAACTTTTGCATTTTATATGCTTTTTAATCAACTTGTCGTGTCTGTTTATGTTTCTATCTATATGTCCATTTTTTTTTCATTTGCTCTAGCTGAGATTTTTTTTTTTAGTTTTAAAAAATAATATGTAAAAAAAAAAAATGCTTTTATGATTAAAAGTTAGAAAAATAACAAGTAATAAGACTAAAAATTGGAAAGAAACTGAATCTTAGTTTTTTTTTTAAATGTCATAGCATCGGCCGGGGCGCGAACCCGCAATCCGGGCAACTGCCTGCAAGTGCAAGGCAGTCGCGCTGATCTCTCAACCATCAATGCAAGACAACTGAATCTTAGTTAATTTGCCATTCTTGGAAAATATCAGAGGTCTTAAAAATCTAGCCTCAAATATTTTGAAAAATAATATTCCTGCAATTTCAAGAATGACAAATTAACCGATATTCAGTTTTTTCCTACATTTTAGTCCAATTATTTTGTTATATTTCTATTTCTAAGTCTACTAGTACTATTTACATGAAAGCATTTTTATATAAACATAGTGTAAATATTTTCTTTGAAAGAATTTTTTTTTTTTTACTACTACAATTATTTGTTAATAATTATTGATTGTAAGTATATTTATTGATCCTAGATTTTTCTTTTTAAGTCATATTTACTTTGTTTGTTCTAGTTCACATAAATTAAATTATATGCTTTTCCATTTATCTAAGTTTTTACTTTTAACTGTAATTACTATTTATATTTCTTATTATCAAAGTTTATTATTTTATAATATTTCTGTTTGGGCGAACTGATTACTTTTGCAATATCTATTTTATTTGTTTTACAGAATTATACAATACATATTATTTTTGTTAGATATCTTGCCTCATCTGTTAAAGATATATATGGGATTCTTAGTATACTAGATGTTATTTATTTATATTGATATGGTGCAATTTTTGATATTTATTGTGGGAGATATCATTTAGATCCTAGATTTTTTAATGTAAATGTTCAATTGTCTACTAAATATTAAATGACTATATTAAATTTTCTCAAGACTTCCAGCAAGAAACAGTTTAGTTAATGGTCCCAACTTATTTAATATGTTTATGTAAAAATGTTCTTTGAATTTAAACAATCCAGTTATATAACTTTCAAAAAATATTTAAGTCATTAGTTGTTTTATACTAAAAAATATCTTACATGTTTTTAATTTATTATTATTAATTTTTTATATTATGTTTTAGATTTTATATATTATATTTTAAACTCCTCATTCAGAATTTATATAGTTTACATTACTGTATTGATTACTTGTTTATTGAATAAATGAAATAAATGAATTAACAAATTTATAAAATGTCATAAATTAATATGTTTTCGATTTATTTTCCTTTATTGTAATTTTTTTTTACATTCATTTTACTAAAAAAAATGTAAATGATTCTGTTTTTTTTTTACCTTTTAATGAATATTTAACATGCAACGCTGAAATAATTTTATCTTGATTGTTTGGGTTGATCAAATATTTTTTTTTTGTTATGAACAAAAATGGATGGTGGGAAATTAAGTTTTTGAATTATTCTCTAACTAATGAAAATAGAAACAAAATAAATATAAGGAAACAATCTTTTGTCTAGACAGTTGTTTGAATTTGTTATACTCTGACTACCAGTTTGATACTTAAATATCATATTATTTGCTAATCAACTAATTATGTAATAATGTTTTTTATTATTTAGTTACAGAACTCTTTATTATGATTCCTTGGAATCATAAACTTTGCTTTTCAGCAGTTTATTTAGCATTGTAATTTCTACTTTTAATTTTTTTCTCATTTCCTATACCATCATCTAAATAGCATGATAAATATTTAAAAATAATTGATCTGTTTTACTAGAATGCATTAACTGCAGAAAGATTGTAGTATTTTAATTTGTTTTTGACAATTTTCTATCTAATATTTAAAATTTGATGGATGGTTAGTTGCTCCGTAGTCATACGATATTTGAGTGCTAGAAATATTAGACAGAATTTTGATTCAGAAAATGTTAGCTCTCATATCTGACATTCGACCACAGCACTAATTCACACATGGAATTTACTATCTTATTTTTAGTGACATTACTTAATGTTGATGATGTCAGTGGCATGAAGTAAAATAACAGTAATGTGCCTTTCAAAGTTACACAACAAATTTTAAGATTATAAAATAGATGATTTATGTAATCTTTTAAAGCAAATGATGAGAAACACCACACTAAATGCAATGTTAAGTATTAGTACTAATAGTTGATTGGTTTTAACCTGGAGTTCATTAAATATCTGGATTTCATGCAGTGTAATTTATTTTTACATGGTAATATATGTTAAGTGGTAATGTAGGTTGTATGAAGGATATTTAAAATAATTTCTATAAATAACCTTTCTTGGAAAATTGATTGGCATAACTGGGGATTGGGATGAAAGTACTTTCCTGATTGTTTCTTTAGCATTAGCATATTATTTTAGGAAATGTTGTGTTCTTGTTTGGAGGGAAAATATCAATACTAAATTTCTAGATATCCAATTAAATATTACAATGAAAAATATTACTGATCCAAACTTTTGCTGTGACTTATTGTTCTTCCACATATCAGAAGAGTTGCTTTATCACATGATTATCATTTCCTATGCTTACACAAGCTACTGAAACAGTAGCAAACTCTCCACATAGTAGTTCCATCCAGATCTAGGTGCAGCACTCAGATCCAAGGCTCCTCACTGATGAAAGCTATAAGCTAGAAACTAGTCTGGAGATATTGGATGAGTAGGCACTAAATAATAATTTTATGGCCAAACTTTCTTGCATCCATTGATTATTAAAGCTTATACTGGATGGCATTACTATATGAAGAGTTTGTTATTGTTTTAAGAGCTGCTTCACAGAAGATTTATTAATAAGTAAATCAGACTTGCCAATGATTTAAGATATAATTTTATTGTCTAAGACTAATCTCAAATTTTTTTTTTTGGATAAAAAACCAAGAATTTCTTCAAACAACTGAACAATTATGTGTGAAAAATTAGTATCTGAGATTTCAAACAAATTTCTGTTTTCAGATCCAATAGTAAGGCCAGTTGGATTTGATTTTTCTATATATTACTTTCCATCAATATATTTAGAACAATCAATGGTCATATTCGCTTCATAAATGGAATTTGACAGCCAGTAACCTATCTATATGTGATTATATACAAACCATGAAGTATATAGTTAATGATTATCAAATCTTTGGATATATTGGTTGAATTGAAAGACTTAATAAAACTACTAGAAAATCTATCTGCCAATTGCAATGTGTATAAGTTTCTTTATGATATTTTGTTAATAGTTAAGCTATATAAAAAAACAAACATAATTAAATGAAACTATTATTACAAAAAATCTCCAGATAAAGTTGTTAATAATTGCAAATTATGTATATTTAATTTAATTATATTTTTATATTCTATGATATGACTTCCTTGTTTTTCCTAAAAAAAAATAATTATAGAATAATATTTACATTTGCTATTAACATATGCGGTTCATTTTTCATTTGATTTAAAATATCAGTTCTAAAACTTCTATACAAAATATGAGTGCATCTTACTACCATTGTTTGTTAATAGTTTTATCACTATGGTGTATATGATGAATTCAAGAGATAAAGATTATTGAACTCTCACTTGAGAAAAAGAATGAAATTCAGATTGCTGGATTGAATTGAACTGTTTATGCTTAACCTGTTGTTATGATGCTCAAGCAGCTGATAATATATGCTAAATAAAATTAGAAATGAGGTATATGGTCATGTGATGTTTAAGCATCAAAGTATCATGAATTAGAATCAATTTAGGAACTTTTAACTCAAGAGTCCTATTATCATCATTAAGCTAACCAACTTGTGGAAGTCTAGAAGTAGAATTTTAAAAAAGGTATCAGAATGAATAAAGATAATTATTTTATAATATCTTTGACAAGTAAGTGATAAGTGATCAAATAAACCACATTAGCTTTGATTTTTTTTTTTACAAAAAAGAAAAAGAAATCATTTTAGATATGTTACTTTTAAGAGATAATTTTGTAATAACAATAAATAAATTAGAGATCTGTTGGAGGGGTATGTCTGACAGTGAATAATTTATCAATGATGCTTTATGTCAAAATTATATTTGAGAATCTTTGGATGTATATGATATCCTAAATAATGACTCTAAAAGATTAGAGAGTACAAAAGTTGTAAGGTCACTAAAATTCTGAAACCCTTATACTATAGCTTAGTTATTATTTTAGATAAACATTATACTTCCTTTTACTCATATAAAGAAATAACTGTAATGTCTGAGAAGTTAAGCCATAAATGTTCATTGCAGTGTCACGTTTGGAATGAGTTTATAATAATGTATCTTGTGGAGTAGATGATTAATAATACGTAAGTTTGAACATAGTGAAAAGTAATATTGTATGATAATAAATATTCACACTAATAAAATAAAATAAATTATATGATTCTTATTTATTTAAGAAGCTATGTATCCTGATTTTGACATGGCTGACAAGTGTTTAGACTTGATGTCTATTTTACATTAACAACATTAAATCTTAAATCTGCATTACTGGGTATTAAACTTTGTTTTATTAAACGCTTGTTTATTACACCCACTCATCCGCGCACACACATGCATACGTACTTATAAAATAAATTCTTTTTCTTTTAAAAGAATTCTGTTGGGATATTGATCTTGGTTTTGCAGCCTAATGAAACAGTTTCTTGAGTGCAATTAAACCAGCCAATTAAGAAAAGATATTCTAGGGAATTATAGTTGTCAATGTTAAAAGGATTGACTAGTTTTAATGAATGTGAAAGGTTTATTAAAAGACAATGTATAATTTAAATTAATCCTTGCTTTTTAATTACTTGTATTTAAAATGTGATAAATATTATATCTAATACTATGTTGACATTTTTTAAATTGATTGAATGAAACATATTGCTTCATTAATTAAAATGAAATTATATTTTAAAAATTGTGACAACTGAATTTGTATTTATTTAATTTAGAATGCAAATTTTCTATTGTATGTTTTTTTTATATGATGGCAGGATTTTTAATTTAAAAAAAAATGGTTTATACTGATCAACTGATACATTGTTAGACTGATTCTATTATATAGGTGAAGAGTTAAATATTTCTAGAAAAACTAAGACTTTATTTATATCCTATTAATTCATTCAATTGTTAGTAATAACACACAGGTTAGTACAAACCACAGTATTGTAAGTGGCATTATTTTTTCTCATCATTTGTTCTTGGACTATACAGTTATAATAGTAGCATTCGGTTTGAATCAGTGTTTTTTCCCCTTGAATTTAATTTACTTTCTTATTGTTTTGAGCATTCCATAAATTTAGTATTCACAAATCTAAAGGTCACCAATTCAGTCCTCCATGCTAGCATTATCACTGACAGTCCAGCAACACCTATAGAAAACATAGAATAATACCATTTGATACATTGTGTTATAGTCTTTGACAGAATAGTGTCACCTTAAATTCAGTCTTCATGAATTCAATGATTAGTATTTTGATCTGTGCTGGCAATGTTACTAGTCAAATGAATTATACCCAAAGAAGAGAGAAGAATATCACTTTTAAACATTATGTTCTACACTAATCTTTATGTTAATATTTACAGTTGAATGTAATTGTAAAGATATAAATACAGTTTGAATTTTTTTAAAATCATTTAATATTCTAATTACATTACGAAAATGATCTAACATGTATCTACACCATCATCACAAATCTCAGACAAATAATGGGTGGAGGGTTTACTCTTTGTTAATTGAAAGTTTATTATTATGTATAAATTGGAGTGAAGATTTCTTGGAATCCTTATCTGATATTTGAGAATAATAAATGTCTCCATTAGAGATGAGATGTTTATTCATGATACTGGAATGAACAGCTTCTATAATGTTAATAATTATTTGTTGAATTAGAATTGTATTTAGGTTGGGTCAATGATTGCTTTAAAATTTGATTCCATTTTTTTAAAATTGAAAAGTCTTTTACAGACAAAGTTCAACAGAGAGAAATGTAATCATTTTTGTTCTATTATTTCATATTAAAAAATATTTTAAAACTTTTAAGTCATTTTCTGAATGTGGTTAAATATTGTTTCTTGCAAAGTAAGTCTATAATTTTTTTAAACTGGAGATTGCGTAAATGTTTATGATAAAATGTCTCGTAATGAGAAATTGTAGTCAACTATTAGTGCATGCTACTGTTGGAGTAATGCATGTAATGGGTGTTTTAAGTTCTAGTTCATCTGATGATGATCCAGTGTTTTACTGATGAAATATATTCTGAGAAAATCTGGACCATTTTTTAAGGGTATTATAGCTTTTGGTAATGTTAACATTTATTTTAGTATTTAAACTACTAAAATTGGCATATGTATATACAATTATATACATCGCTGTTATTTATTTACATATATATATATGTTGGGGGGGGGCATTTCTAGTAGCTAGCTGTATTTAGATAGCATGCAAAATCTTATAGCAATAAGGTCTAGTTGCTATATTGATTCAATTCCGTTTTTATCAGAGAAGAACAAATTAAATGTTACTTTTACATAATGTACATTATTAGATACAAAGATTTGAAATGTCTTTGCTCGGAATATGGTTTAATTATATTTTATACTACAAGAGTTTTTGATATTATATGAGGGGTACTCAAAAGAAACTGGAATCAACTTCTGGAGGTGGGCAATTATAGTGTGGAATTCCATTGTTAAATCAATATTCACAGAATCCTTCTGAGTCAATATGCCAGCTGATATTGGGGAAGGTTGTGTTTGATTCAGTGATTTTTTTCACAATGATCTATTTTGTGATGATCGATTCACACAAACAATTTGCGGTTATGAAATTTTGTTTTCTTTGGGGTATCAAAATGGTTGTTTTAATACAATACAATCTATAAGAAAACTGCCATGAGTAAAACCCAAAGTTTATGAAAGATTTTCTGATTCCAAAAAAGGTGAAATGTTAATGGATGACCAATCTCATTCTAGATGTCCTTCATCCACCCAAACTGAAGAGAATGTGATGAAAATTTGATGAGCTTTTTTGGAAGATTTGCATTAGACCATCGGTAAATTTTAATGAAGGAAGTGGTCATGAAATGATGAATTGCAGCAAAATTCATGCTTTTGCCTGATAATCCCTGATCAGAAAGTCAATTGCCTAGCTGCATGTTATGCTTTGAATGAACACTTGTAAGCATATCTTGATTTGTTTTTCAAAGTTATAATCAGAAATAAATCTTAGTGTTATAGTTACAATCAGAAACAAAGCAGTAGTAATTCAACCAATGGAAAACTTACATTTCTCCTCATCCCAGAAAGCATAATAAGTGAAATCAAATGTGAAAATAATGCTCATTTAGTTTGTTTAATTTTTTGATATGAAAGAGATTATGCACTCTAAATTTGTATTCTAAACAGTCAACCAAGATCCATATTTGGAAGTTTTGAAAATGTCTCATTATATTTTGTGAAAAAAAAAAACAACATTCAATTTGTCGCAAACAGGTGAGGCTTTTTGCATCATGACAATTTATCTGTCCACATGGTACTGAATGTTAAGTAATTTTTTATGACATCCTTGCCTCATCTTTTGTATTTCACTCAATTTCATCCCGTGCAACTTTTTTTATTTCCTTGTATGAGAAAAGACCTCAAAGGAAAATGCTTTGCTGATGTTGAATAAGTGAAACTAAATGGCCAAAATACTAAAAGGCATCAATAATAGTGACTTTAAAAAAAGTTTTGAATAGTGTAAAAAAAAACAAAACATTTAGACAGATGTATTAATTTGATTGAAGAATACTCAAAAGAGACTGAAGTTTTAAATTCTAAAAATTGATATACTCTTACATTTTATAAATGAATTCCTATTTCTTTTGGATACTATATAATAATAAATAATTTAGCAGCAAAATGGGATTTGATATAATTTTTTTTTCATTGTGTGGGAGTGAATAGAATAAATACAAATATAATGGGTAATACTTTGAAGATTTAATGTTAGTTCAAACAGATAACTCCCTGCAGGTAATGATTTTTGCAATAACTCCAGTAAAGAATGAGCCATTATTTACCAGAATTGCCATTTGTCAGGTAGTGAGAGTTTGATTAGTTTGCCATCTTTGTTTTACTTACCAAATGTAATTGCTGGATGCCAATTTATTGATCAATGTTAAGTCATTCGCTATAAATGCTATCTGAAAGTTCAATTCTAAGTCTGAAAAAAAGATCTAAATTTTTACCTGTTCTGGATGGATTTAAACCCCAGGGCATGGGTCTGGTAGACATGGATTTTGTATTCTATTGCTTAATTATTTAACTTGGTTTGTTAAGAAAAGAACTAACGAACATACATGAATGTAATTCATATTTTCTGGTTAGCATTTTCTTTCTCGTTTGTTTTATTATCAAGTGAAAAATGTTTATTAATTAAAACTTTTATCGAAATTGACAACAGTATGTAACAACTTCTTGAATACCTTTGAGTGTATAGAAAGCTAGGAATGAAAATAAATGCAACCAAAGCTAAATTAATGAAATAGGAAATTTGAAAGATTAAGTTAAGTAAGTAAAAAGAGATTTAGAAGTTCATTGAAAATGGATAAAAAAAATTGATCTGTGAGACGAAAGCTTGTTAAATGGTTTTATTTAAATATACTTTTTTTTTCTTTTTGAAGCAGAGACTTGGTCAAAAAAAGAGGCTTAAGAAAATTTTGTAATGTAAGACTATTTAAATTAATAGATGAAAAGAAGTTTAAGAAAAATTGAATGATTTATTGTTAGGAAATTTATAAGTAAATCTCACAGGCAAAAATAAATTTTTATTGAGGAAATAAAAAATGAAAGAGCAATTGGATTGAGCATGCTATTAAAAGAAGAGAAAATATAAAATAAGGGAAAGATTATAGAGGATGATAGGAAGTAAATAGACAATTATGAATTTTTTGAAAAGAATATGAATTTATAAAATGGATGGTGTAGTATAGCATGATGACTGTAATTTATACAAATATAGCTACATGTTTAAATGTAGGTGCATTATAAAGAAGATAGGTGATAACAGATCAGCTAGACATTGGATTTTGATGTTTAAATAGATAATGAATTATTTACTATTAGTTAGAGATTAAAGGTGTGTTAATTTGGCTTTAAAAGATACTAGCTGATTGTAATAACAAAATATGATATATGATTGCTGTTTATCCATTGTTATGCTCTTTATGGACACAGATCTCATGATTTCATTTTTACTTTTATATATACAATATGTAAATGTAATACAGAGAGCGTACCAATAGCAAAGTCATGCGATATATGACTTGCTTTATTTATTAATATAATATTTAAATATCAGTATATTGTCTACACTGAACTTAATTAGAAGAGATTTGAACTCAGACTTTCAAGCTTCCTACAACTATTTAATCCATCTTATGCAATTGATATACATGACCACATACATGTGAAAAAGATAAGCACTCATCAGTTGATACAGATCATCATCTCTCACATATACATATAATCAGTGCTCAGTTTATATTAATATAGGGTAACCAGTTGGGTTATACAGCACACTATAATATAGTGTGCGTGCATATATATATAAAGAAAAGGAAAAGTAGAAATAAACAGACAAAAATTGTAGTAGATATTTTCTACATTCACTGAAATAAAAATAATAAACAAAGGGTTAAATAACTCTGGATTTAAAATAGTATTTTATTATAAAATTAAATATTTAAAAAGGTCTGATAAATAAAAATTAACATTTTTATTCTGATTTTGAAAATTTAAAAATAAGCATGTTTTCTGATAATTATAAAAGTATCTATTTTTGAAGTCTTTTAATTAATTGGTATCAAAGTAAAAACATGTATATAGATCACATCTTAGGTCAAATTCCAAAGGATTAAAGTTAATTGAAAACAGTCACTATGTTTCTATCACCTGACACAACCAAGATTATAAAAAGGACTGCTAAAAAATATCAGTCAATTTGGCTTTAATTTTCTGAGACATGGTTAGCAGAAGAGGTAACTGCAGAGCTAGCTGCAAAGTTGGCTAAAATATTTTGTGAAGAATTGGTAACTGTAGTAGAGAATGGCAACAGTAAAGCTAGCTGCAGAGATGGCTAGTAGAATTATATAGATAACTGCTACGAGGATGTAAGAATGCAAGGAAGTAGCTGCTCTTCAGTTTAATAGAGGAGTTTGAATTCACATGAAGGAAAATGACGCACTTCTTTGTGTTGAAATTCATAGTCTTAAAAGTGTTCTGCAAAACAACTTGCTGATCTGAAGCTTACCAAATCCAAGTCTAAGTGGAACCAACTGCAGAAGGAAGAAAGCCAACCATATCTGAATTACATACTTTTACCTGATGACAATTGCCTGGAGTGACCAGAAACCAGCTTGCCCAAGAAAAGTACTAGCTGAATAAAGAAGTAGTTATATGTATGCTGCTGTGTCTATATGCAGAGAAACACAGATAAACTTGTATACAAAACTGAGTTGTTTTTAAATAATTTATTTTATAGAAATTTTAAATCTATATTTTTAAATTTAAAGATATTTATAATTAGTTAAGGGGTAACCTGATAAAAATTTTCTAACCTCTCAAAAATTGACTATACTTTTCTTTTATACGAATAAAAGAAAGCTGTAATAAAATTTGATAACTGATTTTAAATTATATCTATATTTTGTTTATACACACGTATATGCGTGAAATTTTCTGTAAGTTTTCCAAATGGAATTAATTAGAAAAATATAATATTATTGTAACAAATTAAAATATGACATTTATGTAAAATTTAATCTTTTTTTGTCATTATTGAATATCAGTTGAAATGTATTCCTTGTATATCATAAAACGAACATCTGTGTACGTATATATATATGTTTATACAAACTTATTAAGAAATATTGTAAATCAATGTAATAACTTTAGTTGTGTATGTAATTTTGAAGATTATTCAAAATCAGAAGCCTGATTCTGCAGATCTTAATATTTATTTTTTTGTTATTAATAAACTTGTACTTAATTGTTAAAATTGTATTAAATCATTGTTTCTTGGTCACATAACAGTGAGAGAGCCTTATGTTCTCTGAGCTAGATTCGAGCATGGGATGAATATATAAATGAAGATGTATATTAGTGCTTTTGGGGCATCCAGCAATGATCAATCATGATCATCCTGGTTGGTGCATAAGATTATATTCTTTAGTACTCAGTGATGAAAGCATTGATGATGATCATCATGTTTTTGTATTCCATCATTATTGTTTAGATTTTTCTGGTTATGTATTCTGATGCATTCACACTTAGTTTGTGCCTCCAAATTAATGATTAAATAATTGCCCCAAGCTGGCAAAGGCTTAATAGTAAGCCTGGTCTACAGAAAACCCATTTCCAATCCAATCACAAGGTTGACTGTTGATTTATATTTTTTATTGTTCAGGTTTAGTCACAAGATTGACTGTTGATTTATTATACTGATTTATTTTAGTTGTTGATCATTCATTATGATGAATGGTTTATTTTGAGTATTACTTATAATTACTTTTACTTTATAATGCTGATTGATATGTGATTGATGTACAGTTATTTTAGTTACTCTAAGGAGTGACTGGCTGATGTCACGGAGATTCTCTAATCTCATGCTCTTATAAAATATCACTTATATATATATACTTTTGTAAATTATTGATTTTGTATTAATCTGGGAGTGATGATGATTTTCTATCACCCAGGCTCACTCCATCTTTTTGATAATACCTCATTACAATAGCAAATCCTCATACTTTAATGATATGGATGGCTGAAGAGTTGGAGGGTGCAGAAGATTGAAACCTGTCCATTAAAGCATGAGGATTTGCTGTCTTAATATAAATTGAGCACTGATTATATGTTTGTGAGAGAGATGATGATCTGGACCAACTGATGAATGCTGGTTTATCATAAAATATGGATATTGGAGATCATTTATCTTTTCAACATATATGTGTTCAGGTGTATCAGTGTTATGAGATAGTGTGGAGAGTGGTGGGTTGTGTGAAAGTCTGTGCTCATATACCCTATATATTATATCTATAATTGTATAAGATAGAGTGAATAGTTGTAGGGAGCTTGAAAGTTTGGGTTCAAATCCCTTTTATACATCTATTATATTGCAATACTATGCTTATGACTTTTTTTATTTTACAAAAACTTCTGTACTGAAGGAAAAGAATAATGTTCATACGTTTATAGAAGCTTTTTCATAGTGTTGAAATTAATCAGGCGGAAATAAAAATTTGTAGAGAAGCAGAATTTTTATTTTTTTTAGAAAAAGTTTTGAACCTTTGACCTGAAAATAATTACAACCTGTTTGGCATTTGACTAAATTCATGAAAATATTTCTGACATTTAGAAGTTAATCTCCTAGATTAAAACTGCTTAGTTTCTGGTTTTTCTCAGAATAATTTTCTGTTTAATTACTGGTAATTTTTATTGTCAAAAAAGAAAGCTGTAGGACAGACACAAATATATGCAAAAAAATTCTTTTTTAATATATAAATTTAAAAAATCCAATATTAGTATTTTAATGTTTATTTATTGTATTTTGGAAGCATTGAGTTAATGATAAATTTTAATCACTGCTGACATATCTAAGCAATAAATGACATCGAATAATCCACATGGGATCACTTTGATGTGTCAGCAGTGGTTTTGGGTGGTCCTTAGAATTGAAAATGGTCGTGAGCACATTCTAAATTGGTCCGATCAAACTAAGCTTATAATTTCAAAATACTAAAAGCTTATAACTTCTAAAATATTAATTTTATTACACTATATGCCCATAAACACATGTTGAAATAATGTAAAATTGATCAAACCAAGCTTATAATTTCAAAATACTAAAAGCTTCTAATTTCTAAAGTATGGCAGCTGAAAGAGAAATTGGCTGAAATAAAGCATATTAATTTTACAATTAATTGGATTTTTTCTTACCAGAAAGAAACTATGATGTTGCATATTTTCTTTGTTACATGTAATTAGAAAAAAAAATGGAGACGAGGAAAAATAGCATTGTTCACATTTGATCTCCTGACGTGGATATTGGATCTACACTTGGTCATGTGAGTTCCTTACGGGCTTTTGAAATTGATACATGTGAACAGTGCTAACTTTTTTTTATCTCCATCTTTTTCTTCATAACAATGTGTGAGAAATGAAGCACACAACAGTACTTATTGGTAAGAAAAAAATCTGTTTTATTAATTTTTTATTAATTGTAAATTAATATTCTTTACTTATTCTTTTAGCTAATGTTAAGATAAAATGTGATTTATTATTAATTGTAGAATTACTATGCTTTAGCAGTTGTTTCTACACTTATTCAACATTTACATTATTTCAACATGTTATTATGGGCTATATTGTAATAAAATTCTTATTTAAAAAGTTATTAAGTTTTTAATATTTTAAAATTATAAGCTTGGTTTAATCAATTTTGCAATATGTGGTTATGAACATATATTGGAATACAATTTTGGTTAATGATGACGTTTTGTGCCGAAGTATACGTATAGGGAGGGAAAATTATGTTTTTGACAAGAAGTCACAAGTATGTGGTTTATTTACTTTTTTAATGTCTTTCCTTTTTAAGTAATATATGTGTTCATTATTATTTTCATTCACTTTTTCTCTTTAAATATTTTAAATTCATATTTTAAAAATTATAAGCTTTTAGTTTTTTAAAATTTATTCATTCCCATTTTTTATATTTTGTATGTTTTAGTCATATGATTTGATCAAGTATTGTTATACGAAATTTCTTTAATTTTTTAATTATTGATGCAAATTGCAATTTTGTAATGAATGGTCTTATCATGACCATGTGTGAATTATTCAATGTCATTTATTGCTTGGGTGTAACTGTGGTGGTTTTGGATGGTCCTTAGAATTTAAAATAGCAGAGAATGCACTCTAAATCGGTACCTTTATTCTGATAACAATGTGATTATTCTGCTTCAATTCAATTATATTTTAATATCCAATTAATTAATACATAATTTGCAGCTTGTAATGTTATAATTGACTATTAGTCTACATTCAGAATAGGTTATATTTAACCGTTTAAAGAGGTTTATTTAAACTTCTTTGTATCAATAATTTCAACCTCTGTGGTCAAGTTACAATCTTTAGTGTCTATATAAGTATATTAGGCTATTAATAAAGGTGAGATTCCACCTTTATTGTTAAAAGGTGGTTTCCTTGACAACAGTTTGAAATTCTTGATTGTTATTGATATTGGGATTATCTAAGGGTTGACTGGTTTTTTAATGATAATAAATAAATATACATGCATAACTCTAGGCAGACAGATTTATTACAAATAATTCAGTTAACTTAAAACTATATCTGCATGGCTTTCAGCACCATTGAGAATAATATAAATAAACGAAGGAAAAAGTTATTTTCTCAGACACTAAATGAGAGAACAGAGGCAAAACTCTCCATACAGTAGCACACACTGTTTATAAAGTTTACTTTATTTATAAGATATATGAGATTTATTTATAATTTTATATGATTACCAAATTCAAAACATTGGCAGTCATACACTAAAAATTTGTTTTCAAAGGGAAAAAGACAAAACTTTCAAAAAGTAACACAGTTTTAATATCTTAGCATAGTTCCATCAGTCACTTGATAGTGTATAACAGTAGATCAGTATTATCTCCATAAAAAAAATTTTAATGAAAAAACTTATTTGTATATTTTGTGAATATGTAGTTATTCATTATTCTTTATAACAAATGAAACCAAAATATTACTGATTTTATACTAAAATTTAATCTCTTTAAAAAAAAAAGGAAAAAATAATAGGACAGTTTAACTGTCGAAGCATATTTTGTGTCAGTTAATTGATATAGAAAATCAGTACCTACGATATAATATAATTTTTATGAACAAGTTTAAGTTATTTATAGGTTAAATGAATATGTATGTATTTGAAAATTCACTGTATTGTGAAGAATGAGTATCTTTGATATAATAGACTTTTTATGAACAAGAAGTTATTCATAAGTTGTATGAATATATACTTATTTGCAATTCTGTATGATAACTGAAATCAAAATATTGCTATTCTATGTTAAAATATTATTTTCAAAAACAAAAATGAAATTAAAAAATACTTGATTTTTTAAATATCTATGCAATAGTATTTAATTCTGTTTTGTAATTCTGTCATAAGTATTTGACCCACTCATAAAAAAAAGATTATTTTATTTTAGACTTTCAGTAAATAACTAAGCATGCTTTTGGCCTACTCAGTCAAAAATGCTTATGATAGAATTACAATTTAAAGGAAGAAAAGAAATAAACATTTGTAGAATAATTCTGTTTTGATATAGAAATAATTTCTGTTTATTAAAAAATTGAATTATTAAAAAGCTATGTCAGTTTATGCATTATTTATTTGAAATTCTATACAAAATATTAACTGAATGTTTACAATTTCAAAATGTAAACAACAAGAACAAAAAAAAAAGAATTAGAAGTTGTCATTTTTACTTTACATCAGTGTTTGGTATAGCATATAAAAATATTTAACTTTTATGAAATTTTTTATCATTCCATAATGCAAAATTTCAAGGAAATGTAAGAATCTAATGGATTTAATTGTATTTTTTTCTTAATTAATTTTTCAAAAACAATACAGATATTTCCTAATAAATTAAGTAAATTTTTAAATATTTGCTCTTTTACTATTATCTTTATGATATGCAAAAAATAGCACAAATTTTATTTCAGTACAGTACTGTATTAAATTTTTTACCATTTGCTAGTACAAAATTTTTTCATAATTAAGTAACTATAATAAATATATTTAAATTTATTTATTTTATTATTATATTTTTTTAAGGAATATTCACTAATAAGTTACATTTAAGTTATAATAATATATTATATTCAGTTTTTAAACTTTTTTTAAAACCAATTTAATTATAGATTTGTATGTGAATGACTTTGTGCATTAAAAAAAACAATTTGAAATAGGATTCTAGCCTAGGTTCTTAGATTAATGGTAGATTACTTGTATTTATGGTTAATGTATTTAGTGTTAAATATTTTATGATTATAGGTTTAAATACTTTAAATTTTAGAATGTTATCCTAAAAATGTTTTATACTTAGCTGTCAATAACAATAATAATCAAATATTGCCCATAGTATTTTTAAATTAAGGACTATTATTCCCTGGCTGATCTTATAAAACTTTTTCAAAGATTGTTGAAAATTTGGATAAAATAAAATATTTATAAGGCTAAATGAGTTATTAGTTATCTGTTTTTTTAAAAAAAAAATTAATAATGTATATATATAATATTTAAATCCATGTATATTATCTATACTAAACTTAATTTAATTATAAGGGACTTAACTCAGACTTTCAAGCTCCTTATAGCTATCTGATCCATCTTTTATAATTGATACACATAAATACTTATATGTGAAAAAGATAAATGATCTCCAATATTTATATTTTGTGCTGAGTTTATGTCCCTTATAATTAAAGTTTTGCACAGATATTATACATATATTTAAATATTACATATTCAGCCTGTATTCTATTCATTCCTCTTCTCTATATTTAAATGGACATATTAAGATTCTATGTGTGAGAGGTCAGATTGACTTAAGGTAAATATGGGTATGACAATAATATTGGCATCAATAAAGGATTTGAGAGTTTCATCCTTGGATTTTTAGTGATATGGATGGCTGAAGACTTGGAGAATGGAAGAGGTTTAAGCTTGTCTATTGAAGTTTGAAGATTAGATATCAATATAAATTGAGTGCTAATTCAGCATGAAATACATATATTGGAGATCATTTATCTTTTCCACATGTATGTGGTCATATGTATCAGTTGTATAAGATGGATTAGATAACTATAGGGAGCTAAAAGTCTGAGTTCAAGTTTCTTATAATATATATAGAATAGCTCATTGCTCAGGAATTACAGTCACATTATGATCCAGGAAGTCTTTAGCTTTTGAGCCCATTACTCAATAACATTCCACCTGCATTTTTTTAAAAAAGTTTGTTTTAAACTATGTATAGAAGGAGTAGTGATCATAAAATATTTTCCATTGCAATAAGTAGTCACATAATGAAAACTGTTTAAGACTTTGCTGTATCTACATATTTAACCTGTCTTTAGGCATAGAATACTAAGCATATGTATAGTAAAAAAATTTGGGAAAAATCTTATAAAAACAAATTTTAAAAGAAAAAAAATTGGAAAAACTTATTCAATAAAATCTTAATTAATATAGCTGATTCATATGGTTTTTGAATTTAGTTGGGTTAAATATTGTAAAATAATACGTAAAATATTTCCTCATATAGTTTTGTCGAATCTCAAATAAATAATATGAAAAACAATCACATAATAATCTACTATTATTTTTGTAATTAAGCAATATTTAGAATTAAGCACACACTCCAAACAAGCCTAAATAATACTTATTTCTACTGATTAGATTGTATTTTAATTTTTAAAATTTTATATTATTTCACAGAATGCTATAAAAGTGTCTTGACTTATATCATAGTATAAGGTTGTCTGTGAAGATAAAGAAAATATTTTAAGAGGATGAAATTAAAAAGTATGAAGATTTTGGCAATTAATGGAAAATTCTTATTCTTTGATTTGTAGAAAAGAATTTTCTGTTAAATGATTCTTTTGATTCCTTGTTGAGACCTTAAAGGAACTTATTGGGGCAAATTCCTGATATCTACTTCATATATTCTTGTCATTGCCATGTGTATAAACAAACATTGTTAGGATGCTCATCAGTATGCATCATGGTTTTCTCAATTGCCTTGATATTTCTTAACTGAAATATCAGGGAAGTTTTCTTGATAACAGGATGAATGTGTGTGGTGTGTGTGTGGGTGAATGATTTTTCAAATAGATGTTTACAATAAGGACAGACAAAAAGGCAGACAAAATTAAATTTTGACTCTCAAAAGGATATAAAAGCACAAGCTAAGATAGCAGTTGGTATCTAAAGGCATAGAGTGCTAAGAATTCCCTGATTGTAGAACCAACCTGCTATTCAAAGATGAACTTTTATTTAAATACCTACAACTGTGGACCACTTTCAAATGAAATAAGACTTTGAAAAAAGAACTATCTAATATTAAATAGAACAGTGTTGCACTTTGTGAAGTTAGAAGTAGAGATAAAAATTAGAAGCACAAATAAAGTGGGATTTGTTATAAATAAAAAGTGAAAGAATGGCAGTGAAGAAATTGATAGTATATCATCAGAATAAGTGCAAGATTAATTATTCATTTTAATGAAAGATATCAATATAATTTAAGTTTGTATCGTAACAAGTTCACATTGTGATGAAGAAATAAAGGATATTTGTATGGATGTACAAAATGCTTTTCATCAGACTAAGTAACATATTAAAATTGTTATGGGAGAATTGTTAAGCAATTGAAAGCTGAAAGTGTTGTAGTTAAAATTTGATTGTGGCAATAAAAATGATAGAGGATAAGATGAAAATATGTAATTCAAGATTATAATGTTCTTAACAAATTCAACATAAGAAATGATCATTGATTAGTGAGATTAGAGAGGAAAAAATTGTTAAGAAAGATTATTAACAATTGATATATTCAGAAGTATTCCAATGGATTTAAATTATAACTTGCAAATTATTCTAACATATCAGCAGAGTTTGAAGATGGTTCAGATTTGTCTGCAATCAATAAGAAAATAACAGATACTCTATTAAAAACTGTAAGTAAGATAACTAGTACATGAAAACAATAATTTGCCAGTAAATTTTCTATTGAGATGACAATGTATGAGAAAAGAGGGAATATGAATTTTTTTTTTAAATGACCCATTAAAAAATGAATTTCTTGTCTTTTATAAAATGAGATGAGAAAATATAATTGTGAATTGGTAAGGAGCTCTATAGAAGAGAATAACTTTCCAAAAATATAAAACAGCATCTTGGTATTAAAAGGAAAGTTATTTCTACAGTAAACAACAACAAAAAAAAAAGATGACACTATTACTAAAAATAGAGCTGACACATTATGAATTTATAATATATA
>JAQFVV010006203.1:5415627-5559057 GCA_028023455.1 Epiperipatus broadwayi | reverse complement strand
ATGGGGATTTTTAAATATATATATATATAAGATTTTAAAAAATGAACTATAAAAATTATATACATGAGATTGCCTATATCTAGTGGCACAGGAAAAACAAAAACAAATATATTATGTTTATGTGTTCTTGCATATTATTGAATACTCATTACTTGAATACAAACTCATTATTAATGATGTAAAAATAAAAGCATTATATGCCTAATTAATACACTAATGCATATGTTCAACATACAGTTTCATTTTCAGGTGGTTAATCCTTGCATCTTGCATTTGATTCCAATTAGGTGTTAGAATTGTTTGTTAGATGGCTGAAAATTTTTCAAAGAGGTTTTTTTTTCCAGATGTCCAACACAACTAGCTGTTGAGCTAATGGTTAATAAATGAGATCTGGCTATTTTTAGTTAGAGAGTTCTATGGTTTAGTAGTTAAGAGTATTATTCTGTTATGTCTCTTTATTTGAGTTGGTAATGTTTTTAGAATAACCGAGGAATTTTGTTTTAGCAAACTCAAAACATTGTTTAGATAAAGTTTATATTTAGCCAAATAAGTCATAAAGAAATGCTTAATAAGTAATTGCCTAGTTTTTTTTTATCTGGAGTAAAGAAAGTCTTTAAATAAATCCAATGATTAAATGTGTGTTAATCCACTAACCAATATAAAAAACATGATTAAAATATGTGATCTTCATCAGACATCACTATATACACTGATTAATAGTTTATGTTTAAGAATAAATAAATAGTAATTTCTCATAATAATGGCAATTTGCTCAATGGTGATTATAATATTATTGCTTTAAATTATATGCCCTGATTATCATGCTAGTTATGGCAGTATATATTTTCAATATTTCAGTATTTATTTATTTTTTTACTCATATCTATTACTATAAGATGAGGGAATTTATATTTTAAAAGTAAGCCCTTTATCACTTCTCTAAGATTAGCGTTAATAGTTGTTAGTAAATGCATTAATAAGTAAAACAAAAAAAAGGAGTAATTAATGGTTATATTTGTTTAAAATAGATGCATTGTGTCTAACTATCATTATTTTGAGATGTTACTGTGAAAAGTACTGAAATTTAAAAGAAAATTTAAACAGAAATATTATATATAGGTTGTATACTATTATTCCAAAACCCTTGGTTCCAAGTCAATTCCAGATAAAGAAAATTTACACCAATGAATAAACTCATTAAAATACATGCCTGTAATAATAATAATAATCATAAAATGGAAAATGTTTAAATATTAAATATATTGTATTAGTATAATTTAAATGTAACTTATAGCAAATATTTTTTTTAAAAATTAATTTAATAAAATTTTATATTCCAAAATGGTACAAATTCAATACTGTGCTAACATAAAATTTGTGCCATTTTTTTGTATATCATAAGTGATAATTGAAAAAGAAATAGTTTAAAACTTGTTTAATTTTTTATTAAAGTGAAAAGTACATTTAAATTCATTAAACTCTTTATTGATTATAAAAATTTGGCATTCTTAACTAGAAAAAATCCAAAATAAAAGCAGGGGCTTCTTTGTATGCCTTTTAATAAACTTTGGCTTAATGTAAAACTTGAAAGAACTTTTTTTAATGATCTGTTAAGGATAAAAGTTTGAATAGAATTGCAAACTTGTTGTTTTTATATTTTGTATACAATTGGTAATAAATAGCAATTAAACTAGTGAGATTTTTTTTAACAATTAAACTTTTTTTGTAAAAAATAAATTATTTTGAACACATTTTGCTATATTGTATTAAAAAGATGTAACTTTATATGAATATTAAAACAATTAACATATTTTTTTTTTCCTATTTTTTTTAATGAATTTTTAGCATAGAATCACAAGTATTTTGATTGTGACTATTATTTTGAGTTGCATACCAATACATATTCTGCAGCTTATCAATAAATTAAATTTTTTCATAAAAGAATATGTTATAGATACAATACTGTTTGCCATGTCATTTTAAAAGTAGTGGCTTATGCAATCTTCCTTGGATTTTAAAACTGCCACCTTTATAAACAATTGTTTTTCTATTTTGTCTGTTATACAGAATTATGAATCAATTATATATTCATATATTATTGATGCGGTAGCTAACTGCACTGAATAAGATGCTTATACTCCAATACAGCATTTTAGTAATAAAGTGATTTTAATTGAAGATCACAAACAGATACCAAACAGAGTATTATCCAAGAGAGCTTATGAATGAATTACATTTTTTTCATAAAAGAGTTTATTGTATGATTCACTATATTATATTACATCAAATGAACATGTTTTGCTATCAATATTCTGCTTTGATTTTTTGTTTTTTGTTTTGTTTTTTAAAATGAACTTTTAATATAGAATCATAAATATTTTGATTTTATGTTATCATACAGAGTTTGAATCAATGCAGAGCTTACTCATAAGTTAAATTTTTGCATTAAAAAAGTATATTATGAATAATATACTCTTTATTATATATTTTTGTTTTCTTATCAGTGTATTGATATTAAAAATTGCTGCTATATTTTATCTGTTGCCTTTTGTTTTGAATTGCAATTTTTGTTTTGTTTTTACATGTTATGCAGAGTTAAGAATCAACAGGTATTACAAGCATTCACATTTTGACTTCATTTTTTAACTGTTCATCGTTTTTAATTGCTATACGCTTGAAAAAAGATATAAACCTTAATATATACTTATGAAGTTATTTTGATTAAAATAAAACTATTGAAAAAAACAAAAGGTTTCAAATTCTTACCACTTAGAATTATAGTAGTCGACCTATATATCTATTTTTAAGTCTATTTGTTTGAAAGTCAGATTTTCGTGATGCTCATCATTAATCTGTACAGCTATATCTGCTTGTGCATGTTTAGATTCATCTATGTGTTATTATATATATGCACATATTTATTTTGCTTTATATGTGTGTGTGTGTGTCATTTTCCATTTTCATAAACATTAATGTGGTTTTAAAAATACTTTAAAAAAAAAAAAACAACAACGCATAAATGAATTTGAAAAATAAACTTTAAAAAGTAATTATTGTTAAAGTTTGTTAACATTTTTTGAGATTGGCAAACAAACAATAAATTTAGCTTTGACATCTGATCAAACATTGCTGCAAGGAAATTGTTAAAAATTCTACTATTAGTTAATTGCTTAGTCCAAGTGTTTAATTGGGAAGAAGGTCATTGTTTCTTCTTTTTTAACTTGTTTTGATTGTTTAAAATAAAATGAAATTGCTCAGTCATCCATATAATTGTTTTGTTATGTACATATATGTATGTGTGGTTGTGGTATAGTGATTGATATATATATAATAGTGATGCTTATGATCTGAGTTTGAATCTGGTGGAACTTTAATTTTTTTAGTAGATTAGGATTTTCCAATCAAGCTTAGAATTTGTGCTCAAATAGCTAGTTCATAGTTGCATAAGTGACTTAATTGACTTAGAGCAGTGGGTAAATGGCACAGCTTTTGAAACTAAAGTTCCTAGATTCATTCTCAATTAAATACTGTAATCCCCCCTCCCCCGTCATTTTTTTTGACCTTTTATATGGTAATAAAAATTGAAAATAATAATAATTATTAAAATTATTTATTAATTTAAAGAAAAGTTTATTATTTGCTGAGTTAAGATGCAAGATGTCTAAAACTTAAAATTTCAGAATTCAATTGCAATGAAGTCTCACTCCACTGGTTTTTTTAAGTGGATGAATGAAAACACTATTTAAAGGAAAACCATGTACCATGAAACCATTAAAAACTATATATAAAAACAATTTAATGATTACAACTGAAAGGTTTAAGTACAACTCATATTTTTTAATTCAAAATATTTCATGCCTATTCTGAAAATATGTGTATATATATAATTTTAATATCACAATAATTACATATAATGTTTAAAAATCTAGATTAATGATTAATTATAGTGATTAGATGTTTATTATTGCAAATCATTTATATTTATATTTGTAACAATCTTGATTTTAATTCTGCAAATAAAAAAAATGCAAGTGAAAAGATTTTTAAGGTAACGGTTCAAGATTTTATATATAAAAATCTTTAGAAAATTTTAAAACATTAATTGCAAGAAAAAAATCTTTGGTATTTTTTTTCATTATGAAAGCTTTACTTCTCAGTTCTCTATAAGACCACTGCCACTGGGTTGTCACACAATTTAATGATACTTTCAGCAATGCCTTGTGCATGTTCTGGAAAATCATTCATAATCAAGTTAACTACCTGTTTTCTCTTTTTTTTTATTTAGTAAAATAAATTGTTTGCTTACAAGTACATTCATAACTGTGTGTACATAATTATGTACAGAAGTAACTGCAATGAATTAAAGTGAAAAAATGGGTGTTTATGACATTCTTTGATGAAATATGACTAACAATAATAGTGTTGCAAAAGTTTTCACTTAAACCAAAAAAAAATATTGGAATATAAATTTTGTTACATCATCATTTCATTTTTTTTAAAAAAAGAACTATATTTGATGGAAAATGTTATGCCAAGACTGATAATATTCAATAATTTAATGAACACATGCAACAAGTTGATGGAATTTTGATGTTTCTAAGAATACAGATTAAGAACTACTGACCTATATCATTAAATAATGAAAACTCTTGTTAAATCATTAAGATTCTTTGGGCAGATTCATTTTACAAAAATTCCTTAATAATGATTTAATAATTGTTTTGATGTTCTTATTTCATTGGCTATCATTATTCTTCAGATTGGCAAGATACCTTTTAGATTTTCAAATACACAATGTGGGATATTTTTAAGTCATAGTCCCATATCATTCTCGGGTTAAATATATTTTTCTTTGTATGTGTTTTTGAAACATTTTCATATTAAGATATTTTAAATGAGAAAGTTTTTAATTGAAATTTTAAAAAAACTTCTTAAATTTGAATTTTATTTTTTTTAAAAAGGGCAAATAGTCTTTAAAACAGAATGATAATAACATAATCTCCTATTTAATGATTTGATAATTGAATATAATAATGATTTGATTGACATTTTTATATTTAGAAAACAATTGTTTATATTATAGAAATGAATTATATGAGAAATATCAAAGGAAAATGCTAAAGTGAGTGAAATGTTTTCGTGTTAAACTCATTGTAAAGTAAGTATCGCACTAACCTGTCAGTTCAAGTCCAAACCAGATTAGCCTTGAAATTTTGAAATCACACATTTTCCTTCAAATCATTACTATAGCTTATCATCATCATTAATTTCAACTACTATTAGTTCACTATAAAATGATTTTCTTAAGTTTAAACTAGTTTCCTTGATCCATAATCTATCTAATATTTGTTAATATAGGAGATTTCAAATCTAATATTTGTTAGTAAATGAATATCTATTATAGGTCTTTAATCAATCTAATTTCCCAGATAAATGTTTGATTGATGTGAAACTGTTTTTCTTTTATGGATGCTGAACCCATGACTTATCGTTGCATTTAATTTGGTTGCAATATCGATACTACAAGTGTTTTACTAAGACTGTCTAATAATGTTAGTGATCATGTAGCATGGTCAATGCACCAAATTCAACATTATCACAAAATATAGTGTAAACATGAAATTAGGATAGATAAATGTATATGTAATTAAACAGAGCAAATTATTTCCCCTAAAGATATGAATAAATAAAACTGTATGCTTAACAATGATTAACAATAGAATGAATCCATCAATTCTTTAAACTTTTGAAAGTTTGTATGCTTATTCTTGCTAACATTGGAGGAAATTCAAAATGAAGTTAATATGCCAGCCAGAAAAGTTATTAAGTTAGATTCTGTCTATATCTTTTTATAAGTAAGTATTAGTTTAATTTATGAATGATATATTTTCATCTGGCTGGTTTATTAGTTTGATTCTGAATATCCATCAATCATGGCAAGGGTTAGTTTATAAATATAAAAATATTAAAGAATAGGTGGGTCATTCAATCTTGTTACTTGCTAAACATAAAGTGTTATTTATTCATTATCTGAGAGAGGGTGACCCCCCCCCATTACATACACATTAAGCTACACTAACTTCATGTTTACAATTATTGATATCTACTTAATTATTAAAAGAAGGTTACTAAAAATTAGATTCTGTTTACATCCTTCTATAATCGTTTATTAGTTTAATAATGTTCTAATGCAATATTTTAATCTTGTTAGTATCTTAGTTTTTATTTTGATATTCCACTAATATTGCCAAGGATAAACTTATAAACATCAAAAGCTTAAAAAAAATAAATGAATACATTCTATTTTTGATCTTTGCTAAACGTGCAGTGTTATTTACTCATAGTTAGAGATAGAATAGTTTGGTCCTCTTAATTATATATAGATAAAGCTATACTAATTTCATATATATATATATTTACTAATGCACATTTAATGCTCATAAATTTATTATGAAACTAAAATTTGGAAATCTTTTTTTTTTTAAAAGTTAATTATGGATAATCATAAAAACTGCTGAGAAAAAAATATGAATTTAATTTTGCATTAACTTTATTAGGTTTACTATATACATTGAAGATTATTTACAAGTCTTATTGAAACAGAAGAGATTTTAAATAGAAAATCATTAAGACAGATAGATGTTCATATAATTGAAGCAATAATCAATGTATATTAATTACTATATTCAATAGCCAATTCACTAGGTTGTTGTTAGTGAGACCAGATTCCATGTAACTGCAAAAAATCAGCTGGTACATGGGATGATCTCTCATTTTAATGTTTTTTCAATTTCTTTAGAAAGAGTGATTTAGTATTGTGAAATGTGGGATTAAAGCTTAACTAGCATCTTATGAACCAGAATGTGAGAAGAATGAATGTAATAATTCTTATATTGGGAAAAAGACCACTTTGTATATTTTTTATGAGATTTTTGATTGTTAGTGTTTGAATAAGTTATGCTAATGATAAGAGTATGACAAGGAAGAAGTGAGGAACAATCCTTAAGAAAGTGTTCCAAAGTTTCTTCATTTTCTGACAGAGAGCACATAATGGATTTATATTTGTAAAGTATAGCTTGTAGAAGAGAAAATAATTAGTAGGAAGGGATTTGACATAAGAAGTCCAGATACATGGATTCCATGTGCCAATATCTGAACTTTTTTATAATGTATTTGTTATTACATAACAAGAAAGATTGACTATTATTTGATATACTGTTATTATTTTCAATTTTATATGTTTGCCAACAGTTAATTTTATATAGAAATAGATTATGTAAGAAAGTAATGTGGTTACTTATGATAATTATTAAGGTTTTGATAAAATTATTGTTAATAGGTGGTGGGGCTAACAAGAATTATACTATTAACACTTGGGAAGAAAACAATTAGTTTAATCATTTCATTAATTGTTCTCTGAAGATAAAATGTAGAAATGCATGTAATGAGAAACCATTGAATTTAATATATTTTTGCATATTTCTTATACTTAGAGCTATTGCTTTTTTATTCCAGATTAGTTTGGTGATAAGGGAATATATATATATTTTGAATGAAGAAGTAAAATTAGAAATGGATAAGAAATAATTAATTTTAGGAAATATATGCTTTGGATAATGCATTGATAATGCTTTCTACTGAAACAATAAGCTGATTTTGAATGGCAGTTCTCATTGCATTATATGAAAGGTGCATTGGGAAATCTAAAAATTTATGAGAAGTAAAAGAAAAATTGGAAGGAATGGTGTTACCTGTAAGAATATTCCAAGCAGAAGATTTGTTTTTATTAAAGTGGATTAAAAAATTGTTAGTATAATTATTAAATACAGTATGAAGTAAGAGGAGTTTTTTTAATGGGAGAAAAATAACTAAATCATCCATATAGGAGATTTGATTAATGGTTTGATTAATTATAGGAATATGTATTTCTGGAATTTTGCTTTTTATTTTCAAAGGGGTTGATATAAGTTGTGAAGAGAGCTAAGAGGGAGGCCTTGAGGAATAGAATTATGTGGATGAAATCCAGGGAGTATTTTTCCATTGAGAGTTATGCAAACTTTTCCAGAACATCTTTATGGCTATGAATTTCAACACAAAGTAGTGGGTCATTTTCCTCTATGTGAATTCAAACTCCACTATTAAACTGTAAAGCACCTGCTTCCTCCTGTCTTGATTCCAGCCACATCATCATGGTAACTGTCTAATTCTGCCAGCCGTCTCTGTAGCTAGCTTTACTGTGAACCACTCTCTGCTACAGTTACCAACAAACTGTAGCTATCTATTTTGGTCAGATAATTGCTGCCATTTTCTAAAAAAAAATTTACTAGCCAAACTCTGCAGCTAGCTATTAACTATCTGCTTCACAAAAATATTAAGAACTGTCTTCAAAAAAATTAATATACAAACTTTGCAGCAGGCTTATTTGACCACTGCTTCTCAAAATATTGAAACCAAACTCTTCTGGCCATCTCTTACAAAAACTACAAGTCAAACTGATCTGATATTTTTATCAGTTCTTTTGTAGAATTCTCTGAGATGAGAACAACACTAATTTAAAAACTGTGTTTTTTTCTTATCTCTCTTGATTGGAAACAATTTTAATACATCCAAAAGCACTTAATTAAAAAGCTACATTTGGAAATCTTATCAAAGATTTTTAACAATAGATAATAAAAATGCATACAAGCATTTATTAAAAAAACATTATACAAGTTTTAATTAAAAGATTAAAAAAAAAAAACCCCTGCTTGTTTTTAAATTTCAAATTCAGAATATTATTTTTTTAGATCTTTTTTTTTTTTTTAAATATTTATTTCATAATAACATTCTGTTTTAATTGAAAGTTATTTAACCCTTTATTTATTATTTTTATTCCAAGTGAAATGTAGAAAATGTCTACAAAAATTTGTCTGTTTATTTCTATTTTTTCTTTGCTTTGCATATATGTGTACACACACAACTATGCTGTTATGTGCCATGTAACCCAACTGGTTATAATATATACATATGTATGTATATATAACCCATGTCCTAGCTACTCACTGAAGAGAGCCATAGCTCAAAACTGGTTTGGTGATGGGGACAATCATAGATAAAGATTTGAATGCTTTCTCTTATAGCATTTATCATTAAAAAGTAAACAAATAAATAATAAAATAAGCTTGTTTAGAAAGATTTGCTCTTTATTATATATATATAATAATTAAATTTTATTTTCTGGATAAATTTCAGCCATGACATAAACAGGCAAACAATCAATTAAAAATTGACACTGCAAATGAAATTTCTTTCATGCATTACATTAGATTCATACAATGCCTGTAAAATATATATTTTAATATTAAAAATAAGTCCATAAATAGATCATAGTTATTAAATATATAATGTTTAGAATATATAAATTTATTGATGACTCAAGCAAGGCTTGAATACATTATGATAATTCACAACTCATATTTCTAGAGAATTATTTGGCAACTTATAAACATTGCCACACACATGCATTAACATCAATCCCTTAGTTAAATGAAAAGTGACCAATGAATTATCATTAATGTGAGAGAATGGGTGTTGATTATAAGTTTGTTAAAATGATACTTTAGAAATCTGAGTTATAAATTATAGTAACATATTTACATTTTCTTGGTCCAGAAAGAAGTTTATATATATAATAAACACCTGATTTTCATAGATTTTAGGATGTAAGTATTGAAAGTTTAATGAAATTTTGTGTATAGTTTTTTAAAATAAATTTCAGCAATAATGTAATTAGGTAAAAAACAATTAAAAAATTAGCATTGCAAATTGAAATTATGTTATATAATAATATTTATCTGGCCAAATTTAAATCATAAGTTTAAAAGTATGTCAGACAAATACTATTCCAGATATAATGATTTCAGTTTGCAACATCAGATTTCAATTTAGGTTACACCAAAGATGGGTTAGGCAAATACTATTACAAGATAATGTGATTTTGGTTTGCAATGCCAGTTTTTAATTGGTTGTTTGGCTGGTTACATTATTGCTGAAATTTATTTAAACAAATAAATGGGAAAAATCATATTAAATTTTTAATATATATATTGTTTAACATATTACATTTTATATAAATGTAATAATATAATGTACAACAAGAAATAATTTCTCTACTATAGATAAAAGAAGTGGTAAAAAAATTATACAATATTTATATACATTCATGTGAAATTAATACTATTCTATATTAAAAATATGTTGAAAGAAGATTTTTTAAAAAGGAACTGAATCTTATTATTATAGAAAACAGACTGATAAATTCCATGAAGCTTAACACCTAATTTTGTAGATATCATTCACTTGATTATGTTTTCTATTTAATCACTTATAAATATTATTTATAAAAACATTCATTCACCTAAAAAAATAAATACAGTATATAATTAATGACAAGTGAAAGTAATAAAGTCTGAATTGAGAAAGAAAAAAGACCAGGAAAAAAATATTTTAGATTAAGCTTGTTAAACATTAGCAGGTAGATTTCCCATTGATTGTTTGAGTTTCTTTGGCTGCTGATCTTAATGATTAGTCACATCTGCAAAAATTCTTTTAAGTGTGATTTGATGTCATTTTTAATTTAAATTTGTACCCATTTTGTTTTCAGTTTCGCTATCTTATAATCCTTTTTCTAAAAGTAAATTTAAAACATTTGGGATGTGAGACAAAACATTTGTCAGAAAGTCTGTATTTATTGATTGTAAAATTCTAACTTTTAAAGTTGTATTTTTACATGTACATTTTTTTTTTTTGTATGTGTACATGAATAAAAAATAATAGTGAAGTTATATATTACGATTCAATTTAGGTATCTGGTGATGTATTGATAACATCTATCTGGCATAATATGATCTTTGTTTAAATACAGGTCGGATCAAACTTGAAACATTTTACTGCTGTCTAATATTGATCAGTAAATGGATGTTTGGATATATTAAGTGATAGAATAAAGCAAAGATGAAAAACACTCATAATCATCATTGATGATTGGAAATCTGATGAATATATATATATGCCTTTTTATTTTTTTTCCTGTGAAGTTATTTAAAGCTTTTATTTACACTATATGTAATTTATTTAATTTTTATAAAATAAAATGGAATGTTTCTTAATGTCAATATTTGTACAACTAAAATTTATCTTTTGCTATCAATATATATTATACCAATATTGTTGGCACAACATGTGTTTGGCATTCTACTAAGAACTAAGATTGCTGAGAGAAAAGTATATTTTATAAAATATAATAGTAAGATATAAAAAAATGTAGATTTTTATTTAATAAAGAAGATTTATTATTTCTATTGTAACTACTCAGATAATCAAAGAAAATGTACCTGTAGATTTTTTTTTAAGACAAGAAAAAAAAATGCAATAAACTGTAATAAGAGAAGTTTGAAGTGTGATATTTCTTCTCCCATAATTATTTATGGCCGATTGGAATGTCAATCGCCAAGATTAACTTAATAAATGAAAAAGAAAAAAAGTTAGAGATTGTATAAAATCAAACCTTATTTAAATTTTGTAAAGTATTCATTTATTTTGGTTTATTGTTATTAATATCATAACCTTGACAATGATGAATGTTGTTACATTGAAATGTCAGGAATTCAAACAAAATAATGCATGGTTTAAACTAAAAATATATATAAACAGAAATAATGTTCCTATAAATCATTTCAAAATGTACCCGCCTTTAATATCAAAGAAAGTTTTCATGAGATTGCCTTGACCTCAGATTCAAGAAGATATATTTATCTGATGATAAATCTTCTTGAATCTGAGGCTATTAATCTCATAAAACTTCCTTTGATATAAGTAGGGTTTTTTTTGAAATGATTATGTAAATGTTATTTCTGTTTATATGTATGTATATTTTGTGTTTAGTTGATTTTCACTTGAGAATGTCTATTTACTAATAGACAAAATCCATGATCATGAGAAAATAAATCTGTTTTTTAGTTAGTATTTAAATGTTATATAATTTTGTATTTTACTTATTATTACAGTAGGCAGTATTTAATTTTTTAGCAGTTCATTAAAATAAACTTAATGATGAATTACAAAAATTCTTATCCAGATTTATTTGGAAAGCTTAAGTATGTAAAATAAACATAGAAAATAAATCATAAAGTTTCAAATCAGGGATAATAGTAAAGATCTCATTAGGTTGGGATTGCTGTCTAATTTTCAGAGGGAAAAAATTATATTAACCATAAAAAGTAATTAAAGTCCCGAAGGTTCTACAGTTCTGATTTCAAATAAATCTAATCATATATATTGTTGCTTAAATGTCTTTATCATTAATTGCAAATGTTATCAAATGAATAGAAGCTAAATAATCCTCATTTTTTTAAAGTAGTATTAGGTGAATCTAGTTAAAATTTGAGGAACCGGTCATTGAAAATGATAAACTGTTTGTAGGAAAGTTTGCATAGATAACTTTAGTTATTATAGTCACATTACAGGTATTTGTAACTATATTCCTAAATATCCTAAAAGTTGTCTTAATATTAAGTCCTGACCTCGATATCTAAAGTTTATAAAATGCCATTCTCAAATGAGAAGGCTTTGTATGAGGATTCACCATAAGAATCATGGTCAATACACCACCCATTATTCTGATTAATGATGAACTATTTGCTACAGAAATCTTTAATATTTTTTTTAGATATATATATATTTAAAAATGTCTATTTTTAAAAAAAATGATGGCAAAATATTTGACATCACAGAATACTGACATCATAAATTTTTTTTTAGATATATATATATATTTAAAAATGTCTATTTTTAAAAAAATTATGGCAAAACATTTGACATCACAGAATACTGACATCATGAAAGAATTGTCATCCTCATAAATATAACAAAGCAAGATTTATCCCAAGAAAAAAAGTATTGTATATAAATAATTTATTATATAATTAAAATAAACTTAAACTGATATAATAATAAATGCAATTATAATAAGTAGAAAATATGATTCAGTATTCCTCTTTTTGCATTTTGTAATAGGATTTCTGACACTAAAGGCAAAAAAGTTCTCTATGTGAGCAAAAATAAATAATCTTTAAACAAATACAAATTTTATTCAGCACACAATAATTAAAATGAACTAAAAATAGATCAAAAACTGTGAACTTAAAGTACAATTTTTAAAAAAATAATTTTTATTTAATATTCTCATATCAATAGAAATTCTGGTTTTATTCACAGGCACAAATGTCTGCCCTTCTAAGCATAAACAATATTGGCCAAAAAAAAAAAAACAATTTCATTATTAAAATTACAGTAATCAATCTAGATTTGTTGCTTTAATTTTTATTTAATCAGACTACAATTCTGTAAAAAAAAAAAAAAACAGAAACAAAATAATGAATTGTTTTTTAATTAGTTCCACAAAAAAAAAAAAACATTCAAAATTTTATTCATTAGGTAATTACATAAATATCTGTAATATAAAGTGCAGTACAATAAATTACTTTATATTAACTTTTTTTATACATGCTTTATTTTGATTATTGAAACATGAGTCTTCAGAATATCAATCTTATCCAATGCACTAAACTCAATTATAAAATGTAAAAGTATTATTTTTTAAAAGAAAGCCATCATAACTGAAGTGTGCATATTATTATATTACATTTGCACACATGTTAGGGTTTGTTTGTGTTATTGATATTATAATTATTGTTATATAACAAACCTCCAGTCATGTCCTTTTTACAAATTTATGTGCACTGACCCTTGAGCATTAATTTAAAAAGGATAAATGATCTACTTATGCTTAAAACTTACCATTATATAAGCGAACCTTTGCTAATCATGCTGAGATCATGGCTTTAACCTATTGTATACTTATTTATTTCTAATCACAGGTGATTAAAAATGAGATTCTATCTCTCTTCTGCTAGAGAATGAATAAATTTATACAATTCACTTATTAAGATATAATTCAGGTACACAATAGGTTAAAGCCCTGATCTCAACACAGTGAGTAAAGGTTGGCTTATATAACGATAAGCTTTAGTGTAAGTTGACTATTTAAACTAATGTTCAGTGGTGAGTGCACATAAATTCATAAAAAGCACATGACTGGACTATATTAATAATTTTATTACTCATTCATTAGACTGAAGATTATCCAATAATGAATAATATTTCTGTACTATAATTTTCACTACACCACTCTCATGCAAGATAGGGACTGGTTTCTATCCACTTTTAATAGCTTGTGGAGGAGTCTAGTCATAAATATATGACCAAATATGTGAAAGAGATTATGGTTTGGACCAACTGATGAATGTTGGTCTAGCACAAAATACACATCTTGGGGATCATAGATCATTTTCACATGTCTTTGGTCATATAACTAAAGGTTTGTTACCTTTTTTATATTACATATGTAGTCAATGTTATATAAATAGATTATTTATTACAGTGAAATTCAAAATTTACTATTTGTTTCTAATTGCAAAGGATTAAAAATGGGATTCATCTCTCTCCTGCTACAGAATGAGTAAGTTTGTACAATTCATTTATTAAGTTATAATTTAAACATATAATATGTTAAAGCCCTGATCTCAGCATAGTAAACAATGATTGGCTTATATAACAATACGCTTTAAACGTAAGTGGGCCACTTACACTTTTTAAACTGAAACTTACAGACAGGCAAGTACATGTAAATTCATAAAAGGTGCATGATTGAAGATTTGTTATCTTTTTTATATTATATACATAGTGAACATTATATAAATAGAATATTTATTACAGTAAAATTCAAAATTCACTGTTTATTTTTAATCATAGATGGTTGTAAATGAGATTCTATCTCTCTCCTGCTACAGAATGAATCAGTTTGTACAATTTATTTATTAAGTTATAATTCAGGCACATAGTAGATTAAAGCCCTTATCTCAGCATGATGAGCAAAGGTTGTCTTATAAAGAGATAAGTTTTAAGCATAAGTGGACCACTTATGCTTTTAAAACTGACACTCGCAGGGAAGATGAATGTAAATTAGTGAAAGGCACATGACCAGAGGTTTATTTTCCTTATATTACCTACATAATCAGTACTATATAAATAGACTTTTTATTATTGTTGTTGGTGTGATAAATTATCACTTTTTTTAATTTTATAATCTTCATGTTTTTTTTTCCATTAGATGTTTAATATTTATTGTATTTTTTGAATCTGTGGTAATGAGTTAAATTTTTGCAATAGGAATACAAAATTCTTAATTTACAGGGTATTTGAGGTGTGTAATTAAAACATTATAGATTTACATTTTATAATCTTATGAATGAGTGCATTTAATATTCTCTATTAACTCAATGTATATAATATAAGATATTATCAAGTACTCTAATTTTGAATTGTGAACTTTGATAATACAAAGTTTCCAAGACTAGTTTTAGAGGAATTTTTTTCATTAACTGAAGCCTAACATCATAATAATATATCGTTTATTCGTACTAAGTCTTTGTATTTTATGTTTGATGGATATGTTGCACTGAAAGAAGCTTCATCAACAATATTTTTTTTCACAACTCATTTTAGTTGATAATTCACATTAAATATTTATTCTTGCAAGTCTAAGAATAATGTGGCTTTATTAATAATATTTCTATAGTGTAATTTTCACTATATCATTCTCATCAAGGCAGGGATTGGTTTTTATCCACTTTTAACATTTTGTAGGGGATGCAATCATAACCATACAACCAAGGATATGTGAAAAAAATATCCCAAAAATGGACATTTTGTGCTGAACCAATACTCATCAATTGGTTCAGATCACAATTTCTAATAGATTGTGATCTGGGCCAACTGAGAATGTTGGTTCAACATGAAATGTTTGCATCTTTGGGATCTTATATCTTCTTTATGTTTATTTGGTTATATGGTTAGGATTATACCCCGCCACGATATGTTAAAAATGTATATAAATCAGCTTCTACTTTGTGTGAGAGTGATGTAGTGGAAATTACACTACAGAAATATTTTTAATTAAATGGACAATCTCTAGTTTGGTTATGATTTAATTTGCTATCATCTGGTTTTCCATTCATGTAGAAGAAACTAGACCATTGTTTTTCAATATTTGGTCTGTATACTGTTATGGTTCACGGTACATTATAAGTGATGCATGGCTGCATTCTCAGTTAGCTATCAAATGCTTTATTTCTGCTCTGATTATCCTTATATTTTTAGTATCCTATATTGTACGCAATGTTTTGTTAAAATAATCAATTACTTTGTTTTTAGTTTACTTGCTTCACATTATTTCTTCTTCCTCTATCAACACCAATATTACTTGAAAACTATATTTTACATTCCATTTACAACATATTTTGCTATAGGCCTATTGGATGAAAATAATTGTTAATAGCATTACAATGTTACATATTGATGATCTATATACAATTTTTGTATAGTTGAAAAAAAGATTATTAGATATTGGCTTTAAAATAAAATTTATATATGCAAAAACTTAGTAACTGTTTTTTTATTATTATGATGATGTTGTTGTTGATGATGATAGTGTAAATTTATTTCATAATCCTGAAAACATTGAAAACTTAGACATGCAGCTAACTAATAGTAGAGAATTAATTTAAAGAAATGCAAAAACTAAATCTCCAGAAAATCTATTAGAATGGGTTTTCCTCAAAGATAAAAGATGCCATCATTAATAATACAACTGTTAATAAACCAATAAATAATCTTTCTTATTCATTTTGAAACTCTAAATACAGACGATATTCTAGTTAAACTTCTTGTAATTATAAACCTACTAAATAGATAGTTTTACAAATATCTTATCTTGTATGAATCATATATTCCTTAATTATCAATCTTGTGATTATGATCATTTGAAATAAATTACATTTTGTAGAAATATGCTGATCTCCTGAATTTCGAAAATAGCATAGAGTATATATATATCTTCCAAGTGCTTTATAATGATGATATCTTGACATATATATAATTAATGTCAGTTTTCTATGAATTATTGGTTTTGATTGTTTTATAATAATAATTACTGAGATAGCATAATATACTTATATATATATATGTTTGCACAAGTATATAAGAGCCTTGTGACGTAGTGATTAATGCTTCTGTTTATCGAATCCATAACCTGGAATTATGGTGCAAGTTAAGGAACATGGGAATTTTTTCTCTCCATATTATAAGCATATTTAAGATTTTTATTTCAGGCAATCCGTTATAGCTAACCAACTATGCAGCTAATATTTTCTAGATGCTAGGATATAAAGGTCCATGCTAATTTGAGTTGGATAGATAAGTATAAAATATAATGGAATTTGACGTGCTTTTATCACTGATTGGAGCTGGACGTATAGCGCGGGTGTTGAATTCATAGTTTATTTTTATCTTTTAGAGAAAATGGGAGTTAAAAAACTATTTAATATTATCATTTATTACAAACACTGACATAAACAGGAGAAACACAGAAGGCCACAGATAACAGACCATTTACATTAATAGTGCAATTTAATTTTATTGCTCTTACATACATAACATCCAGAGAAATATATATATATTCAAGAGAGACTAACATGTGAGCGTGCGCATGTGTTCAGTTTTTTGTTTTTTTGCCTATTTATAACAACTGCTTTCATAAATAAAGTAAATACCGTATATATATATATTTGTAATAACGAACGTATTTTTGCTACATAAATACTAAAATAAATGGGGGGGGGGGTATTTGAAATAAACAAATATTTGTAAAAAACAAAAAAACAAATCGATTTTAAATATAAGAATTGAAATTTAAAGCAATATAATTTATTCTTTTATATGGTTTTTTTATTTTATTTCGAAGAAAAAAAATTAGATTTATCAATAAAGCTCTTTTTTTTTTTCAGGGATTGCTTCCATTTCATTTCTCCGTTAGTCTGATGGTTATGTTTTAAATCAATACTAAAAATAATTATCGCAAAAATTAGATTTATCAATAAAGCTCTTTTTTTTTTTCAGGGATTGCTTCCATTTCATTTCTCCGTTAGTCTGATGGTTATGTTTTAAATCAATACTAAAAATAATTATCGCCCCTAACTGTGATGAAATGTTTTCTTTTATCGTAAATCAATGTTAACTTTAATTGGTTAGTGAATTACGGCGTTTTTATTTTATAACTATTGGAAACTGATAGCTAATCTATCGTAACATGAGTTGAATTAGTGATTCGTGTCGAAACTGATAGTGTTCACTTTGAAAAATCAATCCGAAAGTTTATTTTACAAGAAAATCTAAAACAGTTTGTAAAAATCTAGCTTTCTGCTTGAAATTTGTTACTTCTAGAATAACATTTTCCTAAAATATAAACATCTGTGTTAATAAAGACTTTTATTTGCTGCGTACATTTAATCAATATTTTTAATGTTGTAATAAATATTTTACTTAGTCTTGATTTATTCAATGATTGACTGTAAGAATTTTGAAAAGCTAATGGTAACCTGGATATTACTTCGACTTACCCTGCTCAAAATACGGGGTTCGAATTCATGATCATTTAAAACTTTTTAGCTAATTGAAATCCATATCATTAGTCTGCAGAAAGGAGTTTGCTATTAACTGAAAGGAGACCCTTTGATTCCTCTTGGAGGCCTTAAAGGAACCGAGCAGGGCAAATTCCTAATGTCCACTCCATACGTTCTTGTCGTTGCAGCTGTTATTACTATGTGATTATTCATATAGTATACGAACATGGATGGGCTGCTCACCAACACGCATTAGCCAGCGTGGTGAGTTTATTGGCTTTTTACCTCTGAGTTTAAGATCAAGAAACACCATGGTCTTTCTTCTCAGTGCCTGATAAGGCAGAATGAAGGTTTGTGTAAATGATAAATATTTTTCCAATACATATATACAATTATGACAGACAAAAATAAAGCATGGCCCTTATTCCCAGGAGGCTGTAAAGTCACCAACCAAGGCAGCGGTTGGTGGCCGAAGGTGGAGGGTGCTAAGAATCCCCTGATTGCGGACCCAGGCTGCCATTTGATGATGACTTTTTATTTAGGTACTTACAACTGCAGATCACTTTCAAGTGAAGGAAGATTACAAGAATTAGAAGAAGAACTGTCTTATATTAAATGGGACATTATTGGACTTCGTGAAGTTAGAAGAAAAGGAGAAGAAACAATTGATTTAAAAAGTGGACATATACTCTATTATAAAGGCACACATATTGGAAATACAAGTGGAGTAGGATTCATTATAAATAAAAAGTGGAAGAACAATATTGTGGAGATTGATGGTGTATCGGACAGAGTGGCAAGATTAGTTATACAACTTAATAGCAGATACCAAATGCAGATAATTCAGGTTTATGCCCCAACAAGTTCTCATAGTGATGAAGTAGTAGAAGATTTTTATATGGATGTACAAAAGGCTTTTGATCAGAGTAAACAACATTTTAAAATTGTTATGGGAGACTAATGCTAGAATTGGTAGACAAATGAAAGATGAAATTGCTGTAGGTAATTTTGGTTATGGTAATAGAAATGAGAGAGGACATAGACTTGTGGAGTTTGCAGAAAAAGAAAAACTTTATATTATGAATTCATTTTTTGAGAAAAATGTTAAAAGGAAATGGACATGGAAGCATCCAAATGAAGGTACAGCAGAATTGGATTATATTTTGACTAACAGAAAATACATATTTCAAGATTGTAATGTTCTTAATAAATTTAACACAGGAAGTGATCATTGATTAGTAAGGTGTAAGTTACGTGTTAATGTAAAACTAGAGAGACAAAAATTATTAAGAAAAACAATATTTACAGTTGATATTCCTAATCTTCAAAAACATTCTAATGAATTTAAATTAGAACTTACAAATAGGTTTCAAGTGTTAGGAGATTTTGAACATGATTCAATCAAGTGTTAGGAGATTTTGAACATGATTCAGATTTGAATGAAATTAATATGAAAATAACTGATACACTTTTAAAAACTGCAACAAACATAGCTGGTAGAAAAAAGCAGCAATTGACTAATAAAATTTCTACTGAGACTAGAGAATTTATGAAGAAAAGAAGGAATATGAAGATATACAAAAATGATGTATTAAAAAGAATTGAATATCTCGAATTTTGTAAAATGGTACGGAAAAGAGTTGAAAATGATATAAGAAAGTATAACTGTGAAATAGCAAGGAAAGCTGTAGAAGAAAATAAAAGTCTCAAAAATGTTAAACAACATTTTGGTATTGGTAGGAAATTTATATCTGCAATAAGAAAAAAAGATGGAATTATTACTAAAAAGAGAGATGACATCATGAAATTGGTAGAAGATTTTTATCAAGAATTATATAGTAATAAAGAACAAGTACCTCCTATATCTATTACATCTTCCGAATTGCCCAGAATTTTAAATGAAGAAGTGAGACATGCAATTAAGTGTATGAAGAAAGGAAAGGCTCCAGGAAATGATGGAATTATAATTGATATATTAAAAGAAGCAGGTGAAGAAATAGAAACAATTTTAGCAAAGTTATATACCAAATATCTAAATGATAAAGATGTACCGGAAGATTGGAAGAATGCAGTAATAATATTAATATTTAAAAAAGGTGATAAAGAAGATATTAGAAATTACAGACCTATCAGCCTTTTGTCAGTTTTATATAAAAATTTTACCAAGATAATTATAACTCATCTACAGAGAACTTTGGATTTCCACCAACCAAGAGAACAAGCTGGATTTAAAAGTGGTTTTAGTACAATAGATCATATCCAGGTATTGAGAGAAGTCATAGAAAGGACAAATGAATATGAATTGTCAGTATGTTTTGGATTTGTAGATTATGAAAAGGCATTCGATTCTATACACATTTCTTCAGTGATTAAAGCATTGGATCATCAAGGTATAGATCCAGGATATTGTCATATTTTAAAGAATATTTATAAAAATGCAACAGCAACAATTAGATTACATAATGATACTGGAAAAATCAACATTGAGAAAGGTGTAAGACAAGGTGACTCCAAAACTCTTTACAGCAGTGCTGCAAGAAGTATTTTGTGGATTAAAATGGGAAACTAAAGGAGTGAAAGTAAATGGAGAGTATTTAAGTCATTTAGATTTCACAGATGATGTAGTTATTTTTGAAAATAATGCTTCAGAGCTGCAGGAAATGTTGCAGGAGTTAGCAGATGAGTAGAAAAGTAGGACTAAAGATAAATGTTAAAAAAGACTAAAGTAATGTTTAATCGATTTGCTCAAAATATGAAAATAAAGATTGATTATGAAGAATTGGAAGAAGTTAACAGTTACAAATACCTTGGTCAGATTATTAATACAGATGGAAACATAATGGAGGAAATTAATCATAGAATTAAACGTGGTTGGAGTGTTTTTGGTAGAAATAACTTGATACTAAAAGGAAATATGCCTATGTGTTTGAAAAGGATGGTTTTTAACAAATGTGTTTTACCAGTTCTTACTTATGGATCTGAGACTTGGACACTTAATAGAAGAGCAATACAGAGACTTCAGACCACTCAAAGGAGTATGCAGAGATGTATGTCGGGAGTAACAAGAAGAGATCGAAAACGCAATGTATGGGTAAGACAACAAACAGGTGTTACTGACCTTATTGAAAAAATTAAAAGATTGAAATGGAGTTGGGCTGGACATATTGCTAGAAGAGATGATAATAGATGGACAATTGAAATTTTAAATGGGATTCCAAGAGATTGTAAAAGACCCAGAAAGAGACCACATGTGAGATGGATGGATGAAATAAGAAAATGTGCAGGGGTATTGTGGAGAAGAGAAGCTAAAGATCGGAGAAGATGGATTAAACTTGGAGAGACCTTCATCCTGCAGTGGATTGATAATGGTTGATGATGATGATGATGATGAGCTAACTGAAAATTTCCAAGCAAGCTTAGAATTTTTATGCTAGCCAATAAATTAATAAAAGGATATTTAATTATTCTTAGCTGTGTGTGTCTGGGGAAAGGTGGAGGATAAGATAAGGAGTCATAACTTCCTATTTCACTAATTAGGAGGTTACTGGAAAGTCTTTGCACTGCAATGGCTGTTTATATTTTGCTTATTTATATTGTTCTACGTCATTGAGCATTTATTAGTAACAATAGATATAACTCTTGAAATAGATTCCTTGGTCAATTGTCATTTGAACTATTATGCTCTCTCTGCCACTTCAAGGTTCAAATATCATTTGATCTTTCAAGCAATTAAACATATGATAAATAAGTACTGTGCTGTATATCTGATTTTATTTGTAAGTTACAGGTTGTAGTGATGAAAGCATTGAAGATTGCATCAAGTAAATCATTGAACTGGAAAGTTCATCATCCTATCAATGGATTTAATTATTCTCAGTCTCAAATGAATTTGGGAACTCTATTTTACTATAGAAAAAGCATTCCGAATCTATTGCTTGAGTATATACTGTTCTACAGCTGTAAAATTATTTTGATATATGGTGAGAAAAATAGATTGCAATGATAATTAAGTTATTATATGGATTTTAACAAATTCCCATTTATGAGTAATTAAATATAGATACACATACTTTCCAATTTTCGATAAGAACACTAAAATTAAAATATACAATAGTGTATTACCCCCTCCCTCTTTACGGACAGAACTCTAAAGAAATGATAAGAAGTAAAAAACAAACAAACAATACAATGAAAGAACATTTTCATGCTTATGGTCTGCATTCAAATTCACGTTGAGGAATTTTGAAAATAAGAAATCTGAATTAACCCAACTAAAAGTACAATATTTATCAGTAAATGGATAACTAGCTAGCAATAGTTAGAGATTTTAAAACAAAAATAGAAAACATCTAAGACTTATACAATCCGATGATTGGAAATCTTGATGAGTATTGTCTTTTCCTTTTTTTTTAATGAAGAGTTCACGGAGAGGCGTTTAACCTGCTATGTTTAAAAATGAATAATGTCTAACAGGAAGTTGATGTCAATTTCATAAGTCCAAAGAAATAAAAATATAAATTTTTCTTATTTGATAAAATTCATCTGCTTTGTGTTCTAAAAAAAAAAATGTTTTTAATATTTATAATATTGAAGTATTTTTAGGAATCAAAATAAAGCCAGAAAGTGCCTTTTCTAAAAAGTATTATTGACTTTCATATTTTATATTAATAAGAAACTAATATATTTATATGAATATAAGAATTAGTAAAACTGGATGGATTCAATTTGCTGATTAATAAAGTTACCTGTTTTTACTTAATAAATGGATATGACAGTGGTGCATGTCTGAATTGGAAATGAAACAGTTTTTATGTGATATATCAGTTTTGTATGAGAAAGAGAAATAAAATTGTGTAGAAGTTAATAAAATTGTGACTCAAACAAATACATAGTAATTGATTATTTATATGATCACAAAAATGTAGCAAGGATCAGAGAAAAACTCTTAATATCAAAAAAATCAATAATAGTTGTATAAAAATTGATAATGAATTATGCATCACTGTTTGATTTTACTCAAGACTTATTTATATTATAGTTTTTAAAATTTTAAAAATAATGTTACTACAGTTTATCTGAAAGTTTGGGATTAAGACATTTTAGTTATGATTATATGTTGGTTCGTTTCCATCATCTAGTTTTAATTTTTAAATATATTTAGAAAAATTCAAACTTTATTTAAATTTTCAAATACATTTAACTATTGTTTGTAGCATGATAATTAAAATGGGACCTTTAGATTCATTTTATTAAACTTATTTTATTATGGATTTTTTTGTGTGGGAGAAATGAGAAAAAATTGATTTCTCTTGCCATAAAACACTATTTTGTTGTAGATACAAGTATCTCCCTCCATCTCTAATCTTGAATGCATTTATGTGTGTCAATGATAGCATAGACTGTGTAAAGTGCTAGAAGTTTGCAAAGAAAGTGGAAAATGCATTATTTGTGCATAAATGTTGCAAACATGCTATGGTGGGGATGCATTTTAAATTACTTATTATATTTATGCATTCAATATAAATAATACATACAACACATATACTAAGAAAAGCTTGTTTAATACTTTAAAATAAATCTACTAAATATATCAAAATAATATGCTGAGTATGCTTTCGACTAATTGTCATAATCATAGCTATTATTATCCAGGAGGATTATGAGATTTATAGAAGAATTACAAAAATGGTGATTTCTATAAAATTTTGATTATCATATGTAAATGAATTTATTTACATGAGCCTTTTTTTTTGAACAGGGTAATGCAGGATTCTTTTATGTTGATTACATGTAAATTATTGGTGATGAGCCAAACTTCTTTAATTTGCATTTGGCATCATTTCAGAGCAGGCAATAATGGTGGATGTAGGTTCAAAGCTTGATATGTGTTGCATAATTCTTGCAGAGAGATTGGCATGAGATTATCCAAAGTAATCTGCATTGCAGTTTGTGTTATTGCATATAATTTTATACACTTCTTGGGAAAACTTGCTCTGGGGACAGCTTATCTTTTATATTGTTAATCAGGTGGCTCAGGACAGAAGGGTGCATATATTATTTATACTGTGGGTTGCCCTCAATATATCTGGTAATGATATTCAAGATTTTTCATCAGTATGAGTGGGTCTATTCCTAATTTTAGCATAGAATGTTTTGACAATGTGAATAAGAACTGAGTCTTTGTATCCAATATTATGTTAATCATTAATCTATGTTTTAATATTGATTTTTCAATCGGATTCAAATTTACAAAGACTACAGTTTCTATGTAAAAGGGCTTTGAGTCCTGAAAACTTATTAGCAATAAGTATTAATGATTTGGGGCTTATAATCTCTTGAATTTGGGCAGGTTTAACTAACATTTTATAATTTAGTTGAGTACCTTCACATTGAACATATGTCTAAACACTTTAGTAGACTATCTTCATTTTCTATAGTCCATTTTAATGAAGACTTATGCATAAGATCATGTTGTATTTCCTTAATTTGGGCCTCTAGGATGCAAATAAATATGCCATCTACATATTGCATGTATAACAGGGATGGGATTTGATTTATGTATTTAGGAATGACATCTTTATTTAATACAATATTAGATATTACGCCACTATTGAGTAGACCCTTAAGCCACCTCTCTTCCATTTTGTAATATTTACCATTTGAGAGAGCTATAATATCTTTGATAATCCAATTCAGGCATCTAATGATAAATTATGGTTTTTGAGAATTGTACTCAGATATAACTTATTTATGGATTGTTTATGGGAATTAAAGCCATACAGTTCTGTAATGTCTAATGACATGAGTTGATATTTATTATCAATTGTTATATTTTTAATTCTGTTAACATATCAAAATGATGATTTGATGGTAACCTGCCAAAACCAATTTGTTTGGTGAACCATTGGTTTATCATTTTCATAGCTTTGTATTAATAGGCTCCACTGAAGTCATTCATTAACCACAGAGGGCACTCAATTTTATGTTATCAAATATTCTGTGCAGAGTTGCAGCCAACATATTCATGTTTAATAAATGCCTTATTACAGAATTTTTGAAGAATCAACAAAGTAAATTTGTCTCTATTTTTTTTAAGTTATATGAATCTCCTGGTTTGAATTTTAAATTATTAATTTGTGTATTGATTTTTATGCAATGTTGTTTACTAGGAAAGACAAGTCGATTCCCTTTATCTTTTTTATGCAAATAATGTTTCATTTTGATTTGTTTACAAATTGTTGTTGAGTGATTTGTCCGATAATGTTTTCTCTCTCTGGATTGTCATTGTATATTGTTTCTATATCCACAACAAGTTCTCTCATTAGGTGCTTCCCTATCCCATCGACAAACTGCGGCCCATAATCTAATATTTTCTTTATATTATCTGGCAGATTATGCATGATTAAGTTAACAAAATTATATGTTTTTGTGGAGACAATTTTATTCCATGTTTTTTTGCAAGAAATATTATTTTCTTAGTGTATTTGGCTTGTACGTTAAGAATCAAAATTCTGCATTTGTCATTAAATATATGATGATATTTTTTGTGTTAAACAGATCTTCTAATTGCATCACTTTTTCTTTTTCAACACCGTCTTTTACACCCTTTAATGATATTTTCTAATCTTATGGATCATAACAGCTATGATTATGATTATTAATTAGTCAAAAGCATGCTCAGCGTAAAGTATTAAACAAACTTTTTTTAGTATACATGTAGTATATATTATTTACATTGAATTACATTTTTTTGAAACAAGTTTAAATCTCTTGGAATTATATTAATGGATGTATAGGATTTTAAAAATTATTTTTCACAGAGATTTTCTCAAATTTTTTTTTTTTAGAATTTTTTTTTTTGCTGCTCTATTAACATAGCCAGTATAAAAAATTTTTTTAAAAAAATCTGAATCAAATAGCAGAGAATTCCTAAGTTGGTGAGCAGGAAAATATAGCATTATTATTAAAAGCAATAAAGTGATTTGTATTTTATCTTCTAGTATAGGAGTATGCACACTGTACTCAGTAAAATGGAATTTTATAATAAATCATAAACCTTTTTTTGATAAAAATAAAGAACAAAAAGAAATTATTGCATAGGTCATTGAAAATAGAAATGCTCAGTTAACATCCCTAATTAAATATAAGACAGTCATTCAAATATAATTAATTATATTGCCTCAAATGTAATTGCAAACAAGGAAAACCTTTTAAAATATTTAAAAGAAGTACTGTTAAAATGTGCAGTGGTTCATTTTGAAGATTTTGAAAACAAAGAAAAAATTATTCACAGAATAAAATATATCCTTATGGCTAGAATATGGTAAAAGATGGAATCTTGGAAATTGTTAAATATTATAACCTTATATTTTAGTACAAAATATATAGCTTGATAGAACTAGTTTAAAAATTTCTCTATCTTCTTCCAGATGACTTGATTATCATAGCTGGCATTTAGTATGCCTGACCCTTGTGTTCAAATTTATTGAACAGTAAGGTTATATAATTCCATTTTATTATTATTATTATTATGTAATTTTTTTTATTCCCTTCTCCTTTATATATATATTGTTTTTGCTCTATTTCCAAACACTACATCAAGTATAATAATAATTTGTTTTTCTCTTTTAATAATCCTAAATATTTCTTTGATTTAATTGAAAGATTTATTTAATTTCTTTTATATTAATTTATAAGATACAATAAGATAAATGCACATTTATTTTATTTTAATTTTCTTTTTTTTTTATATTAGACAGATATGTAAATGAGGAGAAATTTAATTGGCTAAGAAAATAGAACTGCCAGAGATTGGGGGGAGGGGGGACTGCTGTAGTGACAGCAAGGTATAATAAAAATTAAAAAAAAATATTTTTTACTGTTAAATATATAATGAAAACAAAAACTTATCTTTTTAAAAAAAAATTAAGTTGCAGTATTATCAAGTGTAAATGGCAAAATATATAGCTAAATCCTAACAAATCTGTTCAGGTCCTCCAACTATGAATCTAGCTACCGATAATCTTCCATAAGGTCTACAACTGAAATGCACAGGAATTATTGTTAACCACGACAACAGGAATAGCAACTCTAAAAGGTCAGTCTATGTGAAATTTCTTATTGTTTACAGACTATATTTAGCCTCGAATAAGGTTATACCTTCATAACTTTAACACCCATGATCATGTTATGAAAATGCAAAATGAAGTACTGTATTTAATTTTGATAAATTTTGCTTTCACAAACTTTAACACATATGGAAGTGTTAGATATGTGCAGAAAGGAATGCAGTATTTAACTTGGGATATAGTATTTTATTTTCACAACTTTGACACTTCTAGTGTTATATTTGTGCAGAAAGGCATACAGTTTTAACTTTTTTGTCTGTTATTGTATGAACAATGGAAAATTAATTAGAGGTGCCTTTTGGAACTTAAATTAGAAACAACATTGTAAGTTATCTTTTTAAAATTACAATAGTGTTCAAAGAAATAACTGCTGACTAGGAAACTTATTTTAGCTATTATAGCACTCATGGGATAATTATTTACCTGAACAATCATTCTTTGTACTCGGTTCATAAATTAAAGGAAGTATAATATTTCAATTTCGGAATAAACCCTAAAACAAATCCATGCAATTTCATTAACTTTCAAGAATAATTTGATTAAAATATATATATTCTATCTTTCAAATATCACGGATTGTCAGAGAACCTATGTGCAAATCGACTAATTTATGAGTATTTCATATAAAGGGAGATGAAGAAGCATACAATCAACTTTTAAGATTCTATGTTGTTATTTTAAAAAATATATATTTAAATTAGTCATTAAGTTTAAAAAATATGCTGTTAATTAATTTTCTAACAGCCAATGAGTTTAAATAACATGTATTTGAACCTAGTGTAGTAATTTAAGGAATATGCATTTTATGTTTTATTGTATTTTATATTATCTTATAAATATGTAAATTCATGGAATATATAATCTATTGAATAAAATAATTACTTGTAATTTAGATCTAGGGATTGATGAGAGTCAATTTAGAAAGCAGCGCTTGTGGAAGAGTTTCATGATTAGTTCAATGAATCTATAATGTATTATTACCACACGGCTTAATCCTTTATGTTTTTATAGAGTTCTGTGCTTATATTCATGTTATAATATTAGATAATATTCCTTCACACCATTTGGTTTATGGTCGGCCGTTATTTCAATTGTTCTTTATAATAGAGTTTTATTATGTCTTTTGGTCTTGAATCACACTTGTAAAACAGCACGTGCCTTGTAATTTAGTAGATTAATTAGGGTGATTTGTTTCTATTTTATCTGAGAAGTAAGTGTTCATATTATATTCTTTATATCATTCTGTGTTGGTCTAATCCACTAAATAATTATTACCATTGGTTTGTATATCCCTTAAGTTTGTTTCAGTACTGGTGGTTAATCTGCTGAACATTCTGCAATTACACTAGTTACTCTGATGATGGTTAGAAAACCCACAGAGTAATTATTCCTTGTGTGGATGAAAACACCCACAGATATGTCATCAATCTTCGTTATATAAATGTATGTTTGAGTGGAGTCTCCATACATTATGATGCTTACATTGTTTTCCTCCTCTTAATGTTTATTTCTCATGTTCTGTCATCAGCCATAAAATGGCATTTAAATGAATTATGGTCATAATTTATTATAGGTAGATTACATGATATCCCAACTCAGCTGAGTTGGTATTTAAATTTGTTTTGATTTCATATTTCCTTATAGTCAAATTTTTTAGGTTTATCAATTCCAGTTGTTGTCATTGTTAATATAATTCATGATATAAGTGCATTGGTTCTGGTTTTGACATATTGACGGTGCCATTGACTGTCTTTGAATCTATCCTCATCCCCATAAGAATAAAAATCAATACATTTGTAATAAATTCTTACATTGTATATCTGAAACTTATGCACCCCCTCTGTGCACAGAAATAAGTACATGGGATAGTATTTTATTTTATTTTGTTTATTTACTTACCTAATTGATATACATTGTCCATATTGAACAATTATATGTAATGGTATTCTATGTTATTTATTGTTTATGTAAAGTGATGAATATTGTTAATCAATTATTATTTTCATATTTATTGAGTTGTAAATAAATGTTAATATGATAACTTAACTTATCTGTGCCATTGCTATTAGTCATATATGAAGTCAGAGATCCAACATAGTAAATAGATCATAAATATTAGGGCACATATTGTCCCTGATGATGATGTATACAAGATTTATGGAAATATTCAGAGAATATTTTAATGTTTGTCCTTGGGTATTTTGTGATGTATAAGATATAATAAAATCCCATTTACCTTCTGCATCACTGTTGCTTTGCTTTCTCAATTCTAGAGTTACCTCTATTGATATTTGTGACATTAATACCTAAATTAATAATAAATTTGCTAGCTAGAATAACAAATGAATCTTTTTTTTTTTTAAAAAAAAAAAAGCTATAACAGATGCCTTATTTATCCTTAAGATTTTTATTGCTATTGATTTGATTTGATATTTGGATTAATGAAGAAATAACTTAAAATTTGTATTGCTTACCTTTCATTGCAAAGCATCTATCCTATACAACATTTCTGTATTTTAAATCTGAATACATGATGAACCACTGCTTATGATATTATAGAGCTGATTATAATTGTTTAATGGCCTGTATTCACTATGTAATGATTAGCAATTTCATAATTTATACTATCTTGTCTATCTATGGTCTGCCATTGGGTCTCAAATAAATAAAATTGTAAATTAAGGTCATAGTGTGGTTTTAAAAAACAATCATTGCGAGAATAGTTATAAATCATAAATTAAGATTCAGGAATGCTGTTTTGAGATCCAGAATTAAGGAGAATTATAGTTAATTAAAAGAATAATACAATTTATTTAGGTAACTTCACATATCTTCAAGTGTACTGTGGCCATGAGTGGATTGTATGGTAATAGCTTCATATTGTATCATTAATTTAGACTGTTACAATTTGGGGTAAAGGCTTTTTGGTTACAATATATATATATAGAAAATCTTCCAATTTCATTTTTTTTTTGTCTTGATGAGACTATTGAGTAACTGAATCAGCTTGTTTAGCTATTTTTATTTATTATTGCTGACAGCAATATCAAGGAAAAGTTAATCAATTTATCATCATTAGCAACAACAACAAAAGGAATAGATCTTTAGCAAAAAAAACATTTTGAAATTTATATCAATAACTATTGATAGTGCCACAGTTGATAACAGTCTCAGTCATTATCAAAACATTTTTTATTGGGTGAGCAAGCAATTACAAACTACTTTATACTATGTTGAAAATTTTATACATAGAAAAGTTGCCATTCACATAATTATGAAGAGTCTACATCAATGTGAAGGCATTTAATAATAATTGTTTACATATGCGCATTCAGGATTTTTAACAGTATTTATATAATGTCTATAATCATTTAAACTGATTATCAATTAACATATTTTGCATGGATTAGTGTAATAGTTTAAGTAGCAGATTCTGGAGTTCAAGGTTGATAGATTGCAGCTTTATCTCTGTCATTTCTGGTGTTCAAACTTCTTATAAACTCCTGAACAATAAACTTTTTGATTATTTATTATATTAATAGAAATAGCCACTAACTGGTAAAAGACATATTTGAATATGATTTGAAAAAAGAATGCTAGTTCTATTAATTATATAAAAAATTGGTCATGCAAGTGCAGATAACAAATTGCTGATGGTAAATACTAATGGCCATCTTTTATTATGAAAAAAGATATCTTAGAAATATTTGAAGCTATAAATGTGTAATATATGTTTGTAAGTCTTACTGATTTATTTAAAATAAAAAAAATTCACACCACAATAAAATATTCCTTTTTTGTTATAAATTCTATATAGTCAATAGATTCTTACACAATTGTTTCTATGGCTGCAATTCAACTACAGTTTGTCAAGGAGAGTTGCTCCTGGTGACTCCTGAATAAATTATAATTATTAAATTGTATATTGATATACACATTGTATTTCATACTACAAAAATTGTATATTGACATACACATTATATTTCATATTACAGTCAATGCATTTGAAATATTTGCATTTAAATTTAATTGATATTTTTGGCATTTTTTTCTAGTATATCATTTTTACAAACTGGAAGATCCTCTACATTGACTGCATTGGTTCAAAATCTTTCTATAGTTTTCTGAAGCTATGGCTAATAGCAAACCATAAAGAATATACATGGCTAACAACATATATATGGGCACCTATGATATGTGTACATTAATAAATCAATTAATAAAACTGAAATAATGCAGTTATGAAAAAAACAATACAGTAATAAAGAGAGCAATCATATGATTTATGGATGCATGCTAAATGCATAAAATGATCAAGTAAGAAGTGGTTCATGATGTACTCTTCCAAGTTTGTGTATGCATAAATTTATGAATTCAAATTTATGGGTTTCTAATTTTTTAAAAATATGTAGAGTCTGCTATATAAATAAATTAGTTTTTAAATCGGAAAATTAAAAAAATATTTTATTATTTACATATAAATTTTTTTGTCTTATAATTTGTGACTGAGAGAAAATTCGAAAAGAGTGGCCTTTTTTACTTCATCTCCCCAAAGGCTCAGATATTTAAAGACTATGTAAATATTATTATTAATGAAGCTGTTTATTTAAATTGTAAACTTCATTTTTAATATTCTCACATCATTTAATATTTTTTATCACTAGCAAACATGATCTTGCTTTTAATGCTAAAATTCAGTCATTTAATTCTCTCCTATAACAATTGCTGAATTATGATCCGAGCGAACTCAATTTTGCTAATGTTGTTTTTATATCTATTTTGAATCAGAATACAATTTTGAAAAGAAAATTATTTAAATAAATAACCTTGCAATTCTTTCCGCTGTTTGTTTAAATAGGAACACAATATTTAAGAGAAAAATAATATATTTTCAATGTTTTTGACTTGTTTGCTTATTTTAAATTATTGTGTCTTGCTTTATTTATTATTATTTTTTTAAAAATATTTAAATTAATTTTAAATTATATATATATTATGCTGAAAGAAAACAAAGTTCTTAAGATAGTTTTCAGCAAATTATATTTCTGAGTGAAAGCCACAATAATTCGCAAACAGTTTCTTTATTCTGAAATCTTTTCTTTATATTTTAATGTGGAGATTTCATTCCAAAGTTGTGTTTTTTACTCTACATTTTAAATTATAAAAGTATTTGATTTTAGAAATATTCAATTTAATCTTAATTTAAAAATATTAACATTATTTCTGAGGTGTTTTATATATAAAATGCTTTGTTCATAACCTAACTTCAGCATTGCAAGGCATAACAAAAGATATTATAAAATAATAAGGATAATTAATTGTTTTTGAAATAGCTTTTTGTTGTAACCATAATGTTTACAGGTAATCAAAGCCAGTAAGAAGACTTATTATCAATTCTCAGAATAATTTTTAGACCAGTCTGATTTTTTTTAATTGGCAGCATAAATGAGGTACTGGTATAACTTTATTTCCAGAAAGAACTTACCAGCTATCTTCCTATCAGTAATTCTCAAGTTCACTATTTTCTTAAGTTTACTCTTTTCTTATCGTTAGTTTTCTGGCTTGAGAATTTTTTACTTATATTTCTCAATAAATTCTTTGAGTTTTTATCTGTTGTTCTCTAATTCACCATCTGCTTGCAAACTGTAGATTTTAAACTTGTCTTCTTGTGGAGCTCTCAAATTTTTTATTATTTTATCTATAGTTTTCAAGTTTACTGTCTCCATATACAAATTCACTGTATCTGCAGTTTTCAACTTCTTTATTTTCTTAACAATAGTTCTCAAGTTACTGTCTTCTTATCTACTATTCTCATGTTCACTATCTTTTTATTTATACTTCTTAAATTTGTTGTTTTTCTATCTGCATTTCTCAGATTCATCATGAAATTAACTGTTTCTTCATTTGTGATTTTTAAAATTCATTATTTTCTTATAAACTATAGTTTTTATATGGCCATCTATGAATTACTAGTTATTAAATTCATTGTTTTCTTATCTATAGATCTCAAGTTCTTTGTTTCCATATCTGTAGCTCTCAAAATCACAGTCTTCTTATTTGTAGTAATCAAATTCACTTTCTTATCTATAATTAAAGCCAATGATTTTTTTCCCTCTGTTTTCTGGATAATTGTAATATTCAACTAAATGTTCTGGGTATTCATACAGAAAAGATAACCTTTTATTAGTTTTTATTAATGCTTATCATGCTTTCCATATATAAAATATAATCATATCATTATTACTTTTTCAGTGTTCTGAGCTTTTTAAGTATAGCTCAGATCACTAAAGAAGTTATAATACTATAGTTATGATATTTTATATATTGAAAGCATGCTAAGCATTAATAAAAGCTAAGTTTAAATTATAAAGACTACTTTTTCTGTATGAATGCCCAGAACATTTAGTTGAATATTATATATAATTAGTATTTTTCAAGTTTTCTGCTATTTATATGTTTTTTCAAGTTCAATGTCTTCTTATAAATTATAGATCTGTAGTTCTCAAATTTATTATCTTGGTATTAACTGAAGCTTTCAAGTTCATTATCTCTATCTATAATTTTCAAATTCTCTGACTCCTTATATTTAGTTCTCAAATTTGCTATTTATCTTTTTATTTTTCAAATTTACTGCTATCTTGCTGTTTTTATCTGTGATTTTTTAATTGATTGTCTCCTTATATTTAATTATCAAAGTTTACTTTTTTCTTTTCTTTTTTTAAACTCACCATTTCCTTATGTGTAATTCACTTATAGTTTACAAATTTGCTATCTTCTTAGCTTTAGTTCTCAAATTTGCAATCATCTTATCTATAGTTTTTAAATTGGCTCTTATTATCTGGATTTCCATAGTAGAAGAAAATACTATTGCTAAATAGCAGTTTTGCAGTGAGGTTCTTAAAATTCTGATTTTTAAAAAAATGCCTTGTATACTTGGATCATATTTTTATGAAGTTCTAAATTGCTTGCATATCTTCTCTTTTTTCATCCATTTGTTTGGTTTATATATGCACTTTACACTAGAAAGTGAGAAGGAATAAAAATAGTGCTTCTGACAACAATTTAAAAGGTTTTAACTATGTCAAAGTTTTGTATTTTTTATAATATATATTTTTTAAAAGAGTTATTTATTATTCAAGGGAAGTGAATCTTATTATTTTACAAAAAAAAAATACTTTGGGAATACTTAATACATTGACATTTAAGTCACACATTACCAGGATGAAATAATATAATAATAACTTTTTATCTTTAAATGATCTTTAACATCTACGATACAATTACAAATATAAGATGTTAGTTTGGCTAGCTATGATAATAAACTACTGTTATTGGTAATCAAGCATTATTACTTGGTCCTAATATCTATTACAAAGTTGCTCAACATGTTTTTAGGTAGAACTTAACAGTTAAACATTTTAAATTGAGGGAATATATTTAATAAACATACTTGAAAATCAATTTAGCCATAAATTACATTTCTGGGATCTGTCCATACATAATTTTAATTAGAATATTTTCATGGGCTTTTAGATTTAAATATTAGTAATTTAATGGGGTTTATTTATTTATTTTTATAGATAAATTTTAGCTGTGATTAATTAAGCAAAGTATCTATACAAAGTATGCATCAGTAATTGAAAATGTTTGAACTATTTTAAGCCAAAAATGAATTGCTTTTAGCTTATTAACCTAAGTGTTGATCCTCTATATAAGCTAGGCTAATAAAGCTAAAAGCAATTCACTTTTGGCTTAAACAATTACTATTATCAAATAGTGTGATTTCAGTTTGCACTGGCTGCTTTTGATTTGTAATTTTTTATTACATCATTATTGAAAAGTATCTATAAAAATGCAGAGAAATCTCATTAAATTACTAATATTTAAATAACTAATAATAAAGTATATGTATTTGCTTTTTTATATATATGCTTTTTAAAAAATTATAAAACTAATTACCAATGTCATAAGAGAATCATCCCTACACATCCACTGTATGAATTTGTAAAGATGTGTAATATTCTCACTTTCTAAACACAAGATAGTCATTGAAAAGATAAGAATGAATCCACCTTATCTTTTTTAACTAAATGCATATATATATAGGTCAATCTTAAGCATTTAGAAATGAGAGTGTAAAGGTTTTAATCAATCACTTTTAATTCCAGTCACTATATATTAATTAGAGGGATTTGAACCCAGATTCTCAAGCTTCTTTCAATCATCCACTCCATTTTATACAACCAATACACATGATCACATGTGAAAAAAGAAATGATCTCCTATATATGTATTTTGTGCTGAACTAGCACTCATAAGTTTGTCTGGATCATCATCTCCCACATATATATTAGTGCTCTATTTCTAGTAAGATAGCAAATCTTCAACTTTTAATGGACAAGTTTCAATCTTAACAAATGATGCTTTGCGAATTTTTTACAATTTACTGTAAATTGTAAAAAACTTGCAAAAGTCATTTATTAATAAATAGCCATGCTCTCATTTCTAAATGTATATATATATGCATTTAGGAAAAAAGATAAAGTGGATTCATTTTTATCTTTTCAAAGATTCTTATCTTGTGTTTAGAGAGTGAGTCTTCATAAGCTTTATAAATTTATATAGCGCAGGTGTAAGGGTGATTTCCTTATGACTATTACAAATAAAAACACTGCACTAGATAAATAAAAAATTAATTATATAAAACGCCATTAATCATAAAGAAGCATGTTTTGCTATATCAAAAAGATGGTCTAATTGATTCATTTGCATAGAGTTTTCATATTATATTGATAGAATGATTTCAACTAACGAGTCAGAACTGGCTATGATTATGAGAAGTACAGTTTCTCAAAAGCACTCAGCCAATTTAATTGACTAATTGATATTAATTATACAGCTTTACATTATAAGTGTGATAGCACTATTTAATATTATCAAAACTAATTACTGTAAAATATACGTACATGCTGCATATACTAACCACATATATATAGAATCATACATATGAATAAAATAAAATTGTAGAGATAAATATTAATTAATAAATTTTATAGAAAGTAATTTTTTTTATAATAGATTGAATACCATAAATTCAATATCTTATATTCTGTTATCTTTTTTTTAATCCTGACAAAATAAAGTGGATCTTCACATTTTTATGATTTCCAGACTTTAATATTTTAGTATAAATAATGTTGTCGTTTTTCTAAAAAAATAAAGACTATACATATTTTTATTAAAAAGAAATAACTATACAATAAATAAAATAATATTAATTCGTAAATACTTGTAAATTAATATACTAGTGGACTTGAGTTTTACGTTTCTATTTTGTCTTTCTTATTTTATCCAATAGTTTCACTTTATTTTATGATTTTAATTTTTTTCTAGCATAGCAATAATAGCCTACAATACAGTTGATCTTATATTACAAAAATTTATCAGAGAAAAAAATGCCACTATAAGTTCAATTATAGTCTTTTCGAAATACCTGCTTCACAGAAATAAGAAGTACAACATTTATACTATATGCATTATGCTGCACAAGGTGCACTTATCTTTACAATGGTAATGCAATAAATTTTAATACTTATAAAAACAAATTAGTGACAATAAAACAAAGAGATAAAAAAAAATCACTCCATCAGACATTTTCGCAGCCACTTAGTCACTTGTTCAGCAGTCCTCTAACCTCTAGTGAGATGTATTGTCTGTTTCCTATTTTATTGTAAATGTTTTTAATAATAGCGTAATTCACTGAATGCTGCTGAAAATACTTATTGTAGTATTTTTTGATTAGTTTTGTATTATTTTTTTCTTTTAACTTGAAATATCTGTATATTGTACCTATATTGATATAGGCACATATAATTTTATCTAAAATTAAATTATTAAAGTAATTTTTCATAAAAGAGAAACATAAAATTAAATGTTGAGTTTATTGCAGCTTGTTTTCGGAAAAGATAAGAATCAAATAGTTTTCTATCGTTAATTTCAGAAGGGGAGAGGGGTGTTTCATTAGAGAAATTAAACTAAGGGTTATAAAAGGAAGTAAAGAGTTTTTATTAGTATTCGTAAAAATATAATTTAAAAAGTTAAAACATACAAATCTCTTTTCATTCAAGTTTAATTAAAGAAAAAATAATGTTAAAACTAAATAGTAAATTGTATTAAAAATATATGTGCGTATATATGTGCGATTGTCAACAATAGAATAAATGTTATTATAAATAAATGAAAGTTAAAGAAGATTATTATTAAAAAACACGGCAATGGTTATTAATTAAAATATAAAACAACATCTCTGCATGGCTATTACTAATTAAGCAATCTTCCAAAACACGTTTATCAAAGGATTAATTGATAAAGAATTTCAACAACAGATATTTGCCAGAGGATATTGAAAAGAAAACACTTCATTGGTATAAATACTGAATATTTTATCGGACAATCAGTTGAGACAGTCAGTTCACAAATTAGTTGAGTGAGTGCAGTTCACAAATTAATTGAATCAGTTGAGTTAATTATACCCAGAAACAAAATGCAGTGCTGAGAAGATTTTGGGAATTCACGCCTCTCCACAGCCTAAAAAGTCCGATGAAAACAGCAAGATCTGCCCGTGAAATAATGTCAACGTAACAACTTAGAAAATCTCCATCAGTATCTAATTGTCTCCAATAGTAATAATCGTGAATAATAAGGAAACTCATCAAGGAAACGTCCCAGCCGGCTGGAACCATTCATACTGGAAGAAACAACAAACAAGAAGAAAACAAAGTGTTAAATCTACGTTCAAAATCCTAGGTAAAACATTTGCTTATTTTCGTTTATACTGTAATAGCCATTGCATTTCATTAATTCGTGCGAATCCTCCAAGAGTCTAATTATATGAACTCGATATCATACATAAATGAACTATTGATATGTGTGTTTAAATTTCAAATGCTATGTAATACTTTATTATTATTATGTGTGTGCATGAGTTAATATGTGCGTGATCCTTATGTCAATATTATTGGTTAAATTAGATAAATACCAGTGTTCGGTTATGAAAATATACAAGAATATTTAAACTAGTTTAGAAATGTTAATTTAAAAATATGCGTGTGTTTTTATTAGAATTATAAAATGTTTAAATTTAGTAAATAAATGTTAGTTAATAAATTGTCTTTAAAATTAAACTTTATTTGTCTGTCAATTCTTTTTATCAGTTCTTTTACCAAATTCTTTTATCAATCTCTTTTAAAATTTCTTTTACAATTCTTTTATCAATTCTTTTAACCACTAATGAAGTATAATCTATTAGTGATTACAAACAGCTGAGCTAATTGTGGATTTAGGCGTTGAGTTAGTGGCCACTGTTCAAAGTGCATTGTCTATTCTTTTAGTATTCTTTTAGAATAAACAGCTGGCGCCCGTGTTTATACACAAACAAAAAAGTACTTTGGATTTGGTGTTGAACTCAACAGCCGAGAAGAAGCTATGTCCTGGAAATGTAACGCTAGTTATATACTTTATAGCTATCGTTTGGGCATACATACTCTCCGAGTATGTTCTTCTCTGCCTAAGAGACCAATGTTTCGAATGCACATATTCGAAAACGGTTCAATATATATATATTCTTCCTTTAAACTGAAGTATCTGTAGATATATATTTCCTTGAATAAAGTTCCTTTAAATTTTTTTTAAATATATTAAATAACATTAAAAGCCTTGTATAAATGATATTGGAAGAAATTAAAAAGAGAAAAAAAATAATTGTTGTCTTAAAGTTTTAATGTAAAAAAAGCAGGGGGGTGGGGGTGGTAATGTGTAAATTTTTATTATAAAGATGTACTGTTATAGAAAAAGTGTTTAATATAATTTGAAGAATATATTCTAAATGTGAATATAATAAATATTAAAATTATAATGTAAAAACTACTAAAACAGAGTTTAAATATAAATTTAATAACATCTATTGTATCTAGTGTACTTTCAACACTTTCACATCATATTCATGGGCAGTCTGCTGACAACATTAATTAATATTTTAATAATCTAAAGGTTTATTGCTTGCTCAGGAGTTCATAAGAAATTTGAATATTAAAGAAAACGAATAAGAAATATAATGTTGAATTATTGTTACATGACCATTCTTAAACCAACATAGTCATTAATCCTGGAAGATTGAGAAATCACTAGTATCAGATTATTGGTAGTATTAAAACATTAAATTGGTCAATGATAATGTTGACAATTATTAAAGTAAATATATTTTTTAAGTTAAAAAAATCTACCAGATACAGTAAATATTATTTTAATTCTTATTGTCATTCATTAAAAAATTGCAGGAAAAAATAAATACAAGTAAAAACTATATTTTGTTTTTCAATAATATAACTTTAATTGATTGCACTCATGCACATCAAACATTAAAGACCAGTATTGAGATTTTTTTTTTTAGATAACTGAAGAATTCCTAAGTAAATACAGGGTTTTTCATTAGATATTTTTAACTGGAGATTTTCAGTACGATTGAAGGGAGTTTTTTTTTTCCAATAGTTGAAGAATACTCAAAAGTTTTTAGTCAATACTGACGCTAAAGGAGACATGAAGAAATATTCACTTATACTTGAGTGCTTGGGGCGTGTGGGTTGAGGCATATATCTTCAGGCATTGAACGTATGGTCTATACTTTTTCCATATGTCATAGCATCGGCCGGGACGCGAACCCACAACCGTCTGCAACCAACTACTTGCTTGCATGGCGGCTGCGATACCTCTCGGCTAACAATGCAAGATTAAGAAGAATAAAATACTAATAGTTTGTAAGAAAAATCAAAAGAAAGAAATAATATAGTTACATGTTTAGGTAAACAAATTAGTCTTTTTTAAAATAGCCTTCTGCAGACTAAGGCTATTATAACAGTCCCTAAATAGAGAATAATAAAGAAAGTATATACACCAGGCTAGCCATTATCTAATGATCCGAATTTGAACTATTTTCCATTCTTTTACCATTTAATTAAAAGTAGCTATATACCCATTACTGATACACGTTGGTTAGCTGAATTAACTATGAATCAGCCACATGAGAGAAACATCTTCAAAAGAATTTTACTTAATCTAGATTCACATTGTAGATTATAAGTCTAACGATGCAGAGATAATAGCATATTTGCCTATAAACTAATTTATTTTAAAATATTACAGTCAAATTATAACATTTAATTGTTAATGATAATAATTTGCAATTACTTATCCTTTAAACATACATTATTTTAGCATCTTAATTTTAGAACTACCTCATAAACTTTAATGATACATCATTAAGATGCAGGATGAGATATATAATGCAGCAATTTTGATGGTAAGTAGATGCGCAATATTTTTAATTAACATCTTTAAGAAAGCTTGAGGCTTTTCTATTTGATAAATTACTTAATATTGTTCTAGACATTGTTAAATACTATTATTTCTTTTAGAACCCAATTACTTTCTAATGCAAATGGTATGCTTATGCCACATTAATAAAGATATTACAGATATTCTTTTATATGTGTATTTAGCTCTTAGATAAAGGAAAAAGAATAAAGCAAACTTTAAGTAGCTCACTTAAGAGTAGATGGAATCTCTTATAGCCTATCAAAAATAAACAGTGAAAGAGAAGCTTATTCATCAAACTACCAAATATTGATGATATGAGGATTGAGCGATTTTATATTCTTATTTTATTTTCTAGTTAAAATTAGCTGGATATTTATTTATCACCCTATATTGTATGGTTATTTATGTTGGCTATTTATGTGAAAGAAAAAATGCCAATTTGAACCTTAAAAAAAAACCCCTTGAAGGAGTCACAGCAGATATACCACGATGCTTTTCTTTTAATATGTGTATATAAATATGAGTTCTTATATGTTTAAGCATATATCCATAATTTTTTACAAATTTGTATAACTTTTTTAGCAATACAAAATAATTTTTATATTCACTCTCATATAAATGTTCATACATTTCTCTCTTAGGTTCTCAAATGTTGCCATTTAGTCTTCTTTCTTTCTCTTTGTTCTGAGCTAGATATTGATTCATTCTTAATTTTTTGACACACTGCTATTTTGAACTTTCTTAAAGGTCTTTTTTGAAATTTATTATTTTATTAGCCTTTATTATCTTTTCTTCACCTCATGTAATCATTACATTTCCTACTCCTCTGTTTTTTGTTATAACTTATGTCTATTATATATGTATATCTATTTTAACGCCATTTGTTGTCTTCTATGTTTTGCCTTTATATTTTGAATCCAGTAATTTTTTTTGTAAAATATGAAAAACGATCAATATTATATCTTTGTTTTAACAGTAAAACATTGTTTTAAATGATTCTCGTACACACATATGTTGTATAAGTCTGGGCCGGATTTAAAGGTACTATTGCATTAAAGTTCTCATTATAATTTAATTGGTCTCCTTCTTTTAATAATCAAAATTGTAATTTAAGTTGTAGTGAAATGTTTTCTTTGTTCTTGATACAGATGACTTAATTTTGTAATCCTATCAGCTTATTTTTTGAAATTAAGAATGTGTGAAAAAATAGGGATTGCATGAAGCCAAAATAAACATTTATTATTGGCTTAGAGCTTAACCTGGTTGAGATTTTTAAGATTAAAGCGCTATAGGGCAATGTATTATTATTAATCTTTTATTTCTCTGATGCTTTTGCTTACAGAATTACTAACGCTAAAACTATTTTCAGCTACATGAGTTTCATAAATTATAAAATCAATTTAATATAAATTTTTAGCAGTGTCGCTAGTATTGATAGGAATGAAAAGTTCTTCAAATTATTCAATTTTTTTATTTCTTGTTGTTTTTAAATTAATTGTTTTTTTGTTTTGCTTTATAATGTCAGTAGGTATCGGTTGCTTGAGATTGGAGCGAAGGATGAATAGACTGAAAAATCCTGATTTGATATCCCTCTAATATTCAATATAAGCAAATTACAACTTATAATATATAGGCAGCAACAATTTTGAATTGGTGAATAGTTTCCTCTCATCTTATCAATATTAAATAACATTTTAAAAATCTTACTTAAAGACTGAGAGTCGAGTATTTGCAATGTTTTTTTTTTTTTTTAATAAGCGTTATCTTATTATAGTTCACGTTATTGTTAAAACAACATATTGTTAAAGTTTATTTATAAGAGAAATTTTTTATTTATTTATATGAAAATGTTCATGACATCTATATAGTGCAGTAATAGTCTCTGGGAATCTTCTTTTCACTTGAAAAGTTCAAAGGCGGTTAAATCAACGCTAGACACTTTAATAAATATTCAGTATGCTTTAAAAATTCCAATAATTCAGTGATCTTCATCTGGAATCAAAATGGAACTTGAGGTCATCAAACCAGTATGTAACTACTGAGCTAACTGCTTAGGATTTCACTCCTTTTTTTTTGAGCTTAACAAAAGTACATGTGCAAATAAAATTAAAAAAACATTAATATATAATAAAATAATTAAATAGAAATAAAAAGTTTTTCATTATTATCAATTATAATCCAGTCCATAATAAATTTTCTCAAAGTTTTTCTTGATAGGTCATTAACATTAAATTCAATGTTCCTTATAAAAATATTGTGAAATCTTGGATCAAGATAACATTTCTTATATCGACAATGAATTTTAAAGTATGCTGGTTCAAATAATAAATCAAAATCACTTGATCTAGTCACCATTATTGATGAATAATTATTTTTATTCATTCCTTTATATTTAATATAATAACACAAAATATTCACTAAAAATAATTGATTAATAGTTAAAACTCCAGCACACTTATATAATTCAAGTCTTGGCAAATCCAAAGGTTTAAACAAAATAATTCTTAACGTAAAATTTTGTAGTGTTTGTAAAGACTTCAAAAAATATGCTGCAGTGCCATCCCATAATGTTATACCATAACAAAGTCTGCTTAAGAAAATTTGCTTATATATACTTAAAAGGACAGATTTATTCAAACAATCTCTTAATCTATAAAAAAGAAAATTAAGTTTTCTTAATTTTACTTGAAGCCAAAAAATATGCTTATCCCAATGTAAATACTTATCCAAAACCAAGCCAAGGTAAGAAATTGTTGATGTCCTGGTAATTTTCTGACAAGATGTTTGATTCACCTCGGGCAATTGAATTAACAAGTCTTTTGCTGGAATATTTTTAAGAGAATATATTATGTAATTACATTTATTAATATTTAATAGCAATCTATTGTTGTTCATCCATTGTATAATTTTAAATAAATATTCATTCACAAGTTTCTCAAGTAAACTATATGAAACTGCTGAAGTAACCAAAGCAGTATCATCTGCAAAACAAATAATGTTAGAATGAAGAGAAAGATCAAGCAGATTATTAATATAAACAGTAAATAACCATGGACCCAGGACTGAACCTTGAGGAACTCCATATCTAATTATTTCAGAATCACTCAAAAAATTATTAATTTTAACAAATTGGCTTCTATTACTTAAATAAGATTTAAACCATTCAAGCATAGTACTCCTTATGCCACAATAGTGTAACTTAATTATTAATATATCATGTGGAACACAGTCAAATGCTTTCCGCAAATCTAAATAAATGCCTATAGTTTTGTAACCTTTTTCTAAAGATTCATTGATGACTGAGACATGTTCAGATAATAATAATAATAATAATAATAATAATAATAATAATAATAATAATAATAATAATAATAGTAGTAGTAGTAGTAGTAGTAGCAGTAGCAGCAATGGCAGTAGCAGCAAATTAAATTTGTTGTTATTGTTCAGTCAATAAGAAACCTGTAGAAATATGCATTTATTTTGCTATTGCTTAGGATTTCACTCCATTTTTGATTTATTTATTATTATCTTTTATTATTATTGATTGCATTAAATTAAGGCTTTTTTTTTGTTTAGTCAATAAGAAACATGCATTTATTTTATTTTAAATTTAGAATACATTAGTCTATTAGATATACAAGACAAATATAATGTATTTTCATGGTTATTAAGCATTACTATCTATGGTGTATTTTGTGTTTAAACCTCCAGCGATATCTGGTTGAGCTTGTGGCTGCGAAGGTTTGTTTGTGATTGAAAGTTCTTGGATTTTTTAGGGGTGAAATATTAAGGATTTAGGTAATGGATAAATTGCCCAATTCAAAATCGTTCGTATTAAATTTAAATATTTAACCATATATCATGTTCTGAATTTTGCTGATAATTCTACCATGATTTATCAAAATTTTATCTAAAATAATGATTTGTAGATAATTGTTTAATCTAATGAAGGTTTTTTTTTCTGATATTGAACCATTTTCAAGATTTTTTTTATTTCAGACTTTCTAAAACAAAACTGATATAAGCTATTATCAATACATCTTACAATTCAATAATGGTTTTGGTCAAGATTTTCTACTAATCATAAAACAGGATTTGGGCTTCTGAATTATTTTATAAAGTATAATGTTATAAGGGGCTTAAATAAGTTTATAATGTAGTCTCTAACTATTGTGATACTAATTAACTACATCACTATATTTATTCCAGAACTGCAAGATTATATAGGCTTAAATAATCATGTGATACAAAGTGATAGTGTTGGTCTGGAATTTTGATCTGATTTCCTCTAAGGAGAACAATTTTTATATTTTATAATCAAGTGACACCCTTGATTACACAACCTGACTGGCATAAATATGATCAATTAATAAACTTAATAAAATTATTTAAGATATTTTAATAAATTTTTCTAAGATAGTAACAATGAAGATTGTTATTTTGTGTCATATTACTCTATTGCCTAGATAATTTTATCTGCCTTTAGATAAATAACATATATATGAAATGATACCATGTTTTCCTGAAAATAAGACCAGGTCTTATATTAATTTTTGCTCAGAAAGATACTATAGGGCTTATTTTCAGGAGATGTCTTATATTTTCATGTACAAAAATCTACATTTATTCAAGTAGAAAAATGTACATTTATTCAAGTACTTCTCTTACTGAAAGCTGTAAAATTTTTACCCCTGGAACACCCTCTAATTCCTTTCTTCTACTCACTGGAATAGCTCTTTCTTCTTGTACTCATCTTATCTGGTGATCAGAATATTATTCCATTTAAATCTACCATTAAATCAAGTGTTAATTGAAGACTTATGATACAGGAATGATGACAAAAATGACTTCAGTTACGAATGGTTTGTTTACACAAAAACAACAACAAAAAAATCCAAGCACAAAAATTCAGAAAATATTTCTATATTTCACACATGCACATTAAGTATGTCCATTATAACATAAAGCATATTGAATTATGATGATTAATATATGACACAATAATGTTCAGCCATTATCAAGTACACACATTGTAAACATTTTCCAAATGACTTGTAATAACCATACTTGGGTATTATTTTAAAAACTTTTTTAGGAGAAAGATTGGTGATTTAATTTTAGGTAAACTTTGATTATTAAAATTATTTCCATTATTTTAATAAAATCTTTTAGAAGAAAAAAAAATGTTCAAGAAATCAAACTAATTTTTCTTTTACTTTGAATATTTAAAATAGCATAATGAGACTCTAAAATTAAATCAACCATTCTAAATCTAAGTATTAAATATAAATAAAAAAATACCTAAAAATATATAAATGAAATTATAAATTGTTCGATATACTGACCTATGGTAGATAAATTGTTTCTCTATATAGATAGAATTATGTTTGTCGGAAATTGTCTATGAGAAAATACAAAAGAACTACATAATTTATATTACCATTTATTTAAAGCAATAATGTCAATAATATTGTTTATTTATAGATTCATTATTTTATAATTCAATACATCCATCGGCCATCTATGTGGTTGACATCTTAACTAGGGCTTATATTTTAAATAGGGTTTATATTATAAGCATCTTGAAAAAGTCATGCTAGATCTTATTTACTAGAATCTTATTTTTGAGAAAACGTGGTATGCACAAATAAGATTTAAATATAAGGAGAGAAATTCACTATACATCAATCTACTTAGTATTATTTATGTAAGCATGAATAAAATATATTGGTATGTTAAAATGAATGCTTAATGTAAGATAGAAGTCATATTATACTTTGATTTGATGTGTGCAATATTTATTATCACTAACATATTTATAATTTAACAAAATACATAGAACATCAGAAAGAGAATATTATTTTAAAAAATCAAAAATAATATTCATTATTTGCACAATGTAGTATGATTTACGTTCAATGCAGCCCAAAGTCTAATTACAAAAGTTAAGCAATATTAGATTTAGTTAAAATCTGAATAAGTGGCTACATGACAGCTTCAGAATGCTTCTCATGATGTAGAATTAATAAAATATTCTAATAGTGTAGTGGTTAATGTCCCCCTCACCCGTTATGGTTATAAATTTGATCCAAAAAAATTTAGAAAAAAATTCCAAGTCACAAGCTGGATTAGGATTTTCTTTCAGTTACTGAACTCAGAGATAATCCATTTAACCATCTAGTAACTAATTATTATTAAACTAGAAATGATTATTCTGAGATGATCATATGAAAGTTAAGACATTGATCACAAAAACAAAAATTCCTAATTTACTTTTTTTTAGATGCGATTTACAATATATGTAAATTTTATATGCATTCAGTATAAAACTTTTCCAGTACATTTAATTATTCTTATATAATTTTGCAAAAACTTTTTCAGATACAAAAAACAAATGAAATTTTTAGTATAAAATGGTCAAAACTTTTTATTTCATTTTCAAATTACCCATGGGTTTTAAATCTCATTTTCAACAGAATTTGTATGTTTTTCATGCATTTGAAGAAATTTTGGGCAGTAGTAGCATGAGAGATTAAAAAATTATGAGATTGTTATTAAATGATCTGGTGTTTGAGTTCCATGTTGAAAGCATATAATAAATCTTCATGTGGTTATTAAGCTATGTAGTAATAGCATAATGTACAGTTTTTGAATTTTATTTAATTTTTTTAATGTTTTTATGGATAATGCATTTTAACTTTCTGGATGCTTACTTACTCATACCAGCACTTTTGGAACAAATAAATTCAAATTTTAGCAAAATTTTTGATTATTTTAGTTCTCTCGGTGTATATAAATATAATTTATTAATATTATTTATTTATATTCTCTATAAAATTTGTAGAAATCCGTGGTCTTACATACTACTATGTTGATGAAAAATCAACTAATCTCTTGCAGGAACATGTTTCTATCAATTAAATATAATGTCATCATCTTTTTGGGAGAGCAGTCAAGATTACATTAAACATAGCAACTCAATTTCTATATACACATACACAGAATTAAATTGATTAATCAAATTGTACATTAGCATGAAAACAAAATAATAGTTGGTCACCCATATCAATGCATAGATATAAACCATAACCACCCTATTTTCATATAATATTTTATCCTGTAACTGGGAACTTCTCATGTGATTAGGAGATATATCATCCATCCTACCTATACTTTAACATGGTAATCTTATATTTTCTGTTCTGGAATAAATAAAAAAATATCAACTTTTGAAAATGTATATGTATATATTTTAACTAATGACTAGTATTTTAAGAATTGTCAAATATTTAAATATATATAATATATTCAAGATATATATAATAATTACTATTCTTAGCTAGAAGGTAAAACAATGAAAGAAGACCATAAACCATTACCACCTGGCATTTATTAGTTTAATGATTATTGATTTATTCATTATTTTTCTATAGCAGTATGCTAAAGAGGCCTTAGTAGACTGATTAAAAGCTACTTTACTCTATATATTGATGGAGTTTTAAATGCTGTGAGATTCTACTTTAATTTTATTTCCAGTAACTAAAAGTAACAGAATGTGTATTGCTTAAGACATCATATCCTATTCATACATTAAAGTGTGACACATTAAGTTTCAATCCAGAAATCTTTAGCTCTTGCAATTACCACTGTGCTAAATAACCCAGAACACAAAAATAATTAGTTAATTGCTTTGGGAAATCAGTTGATGCTTTAGCATCAGAAGTGCAGGTTACTCTAATCTATCATTCTCCCACTTTATAAAGCACAATAAATAAGTAGTTAATCATTTGGAATCATATGATATCATGTGATGATCAAGTATCAGAAGTGACAGATTGAGCAACCAGTTCAGGAGCATTGATCATTTAGCTTTGCCACTTAGTCAATTTGTTAAGCCACACAGGACAGTAATTCTTTAGGAATGAAATTTCCAATATTAGGAGATTCCTTATCAGCAGATCATTTTTGATTCTAATTAAATACTTATAATGAAAATCCTCTCTCTATATATAACATAATTAAATAAATCACTAGAATATCTTTTTCTTTCAAAATTAGTCCATTAATTCTAATATCTAAAATATTTTTCATATATTTATTTTCTTTATAAATTTTGTTTTATTGTATATTCAAACATTTTCATCACATTTATATGATGTGAACTGTGACTTCTTATACAGAATCAGGAATCTTTCAGAAACTATGCCCAGAGAAACCTGTTAGCCACTTACCTTCCCTTTCCATTCCTCACTCTAAGTTTTCCCATAATCTGCTCCATCCCATTCCATTACATAATCTTTGTCAACTCCATTGCCTTCATATCCAAATCCCCCTTATCTTTTCCCAAACCCAGCATAAAAACCAATAACCCACTTTCTGGATAATCACTTTGTTCATATTTATTCTTCCATAACTTCATTATTTGTACCCTTTTCTGCTTTCAAGCATTTACATTGAATTAACAGATGCCTAATATTTTCTATGCCTTTCTTACACTACTTGCAGATTAAATCACTCATATTTTTCCATTTACATGTATATTCCCTTGTTGCTAAAGATTCCTTTCGAGCCTTAAACAATAAACTACTTTCCTTGCTATTATCATAAATTAACTTGCACCCAATGTTCCGTTTACTTCTATATATATATATTTAAACTCTTTTTACTCTCCATACTAGTTCTCCATCTCTCCAACTCCCTATTCTTTATTAATGCATCTATTCTTCTATCCCATTCCTTACCACTATAACACTCAACAATCCTCCTAACACAATTATCCCACCTTTTATACAAGTATACTGATATAAATTCTTTATCCAAATCTTCTGCATACCACATTACTTTTCTCACCCATCTTGTTGTCTACCCTTTATTCATAACCCAATTAAATACTATTTTGGCTATTCTTTTATTATCCATAAACTGCAATCTACTGAACAATTTCATTTTGCTTTTTGCATCTCTCATATAAAAACTTAACCATCCCATTTCTTATTGAATTGCCTCCTTTGCTGTCCACACATCTGCATCTAATGCATGTCTTTCTACTTCCCTTTGTACTTTTTCTAAGTAATCTAATACCCTTTACTAACACATAACGCATCATTGCCATATGTTAATCATGTGTGTCAACATATAGCTCCATCTACACGTTGATCATATCCTATGGACATTTTCAAGTTCAGATAAAAAATGTAAGTAGAGCTATATATTAATATGTATGGATGTGACAAAAATCTTGGTTCATACAATTAAACAAGACTTGTAAAGAAAATAATTATTTGGAAAATAATTTATATACATGAAAACAATTTGATCTAATATTTGCATTATTTTTATTCTTGTAGTTACTTCTTAAGGTCTATTACTACAAGGACATATATATATTTCCTCACCAAATATATCTGTTTACTTTGACATTTATTTAGAAATGCACACATTATATAAAAAATTAAGTTAATTCTCTTGATTTTAAATTTTAAGTTGTAAATGTTAAAAGCTATTTTTAAAATAAAAGTCGACTTTACCACAGATGTTCATTATTTTCTTATAATAAAAATTAGTCTTCACATTTTTTTTCTTCATCTCTCTCTTTGAATAAATATTGATCGTTAGCCTACTACATTTAATTTTAAAACACTTTTTAAAACTTACGTAGATATTGTTTGTTTTGTTTTAGCTTTAGAAATTAATATTTTTCTACTTATATATATGGTGTATATAAAAGTGTTAAATTCATATTGATCATCCGTAAATGTCTGAAAAAAAAATCGTATGTTTTAATTACAATATAATATATGTTATTTATTTATAAACGCATGATTTATTATTTTTATTAAATATTTAAAACGCAAACTTTTCTATTATTGTGTGAATAAATAATTAAAATAATATAAAAATAAATTTATAAATGATTTTAGATAGATATCAATTTGTTAATTAATAAATTTAATACTATCTTGAAATTTAAATTTCTTCTTAAAAAATAATTAGATAATATTTTAAAAAGGGATATATAATTATTTCATACTAATAGTAATTATTGCCTAATCTTAGAATAAAAAAAAACATTTAAAATCTGTGATGCCAAATGTCATTTAAGTACATAATCAACAAGTCCTTTTGGAAAAGTGATTAGCATGTCAGCCTATTAGGCACACATTACAGGGTTTGATCCAAATCAAACTTGGAATTTTTTTTTCAAATAGCTGATGCTTTCCAACATGCACAAATTTTTTTTGACTCATATACAAAATTCTAACCATTTTATTATTATTGGTCATATCTGGTAAAATGAAAATACATACAGAAAAGGTCGTTTTTTAATTATTAGCTTTATTACTGCCTAGCATGCTTTGAATATATGCAGTGACTAGTTACCATATCTGTTAACAAAAAAGAAACCAGTGTACCCAGTTCAAAGAAATGGGCTATTTAAATATTCAAAATTAAATTATAAATTAAAATTGAATAAATGAACAGCTAATTAAACATTGATATAAAGAACCATTTAATCACACCCCATGAATATGATATAGTAAAAGAAAGCATGATAGGCAGTAATAAAGTTAAATATTATTAAAAAACTATCTTTTCAGTGTGTATATTCATTTTACCATGTTTCACATTGGCTCAGAAAAGAAAAAAAATAGTAATAATTGAATTACAAAATATTATTGGTCAATTAATTGGTTTAGTTATTATTAATTAGAATTTAAAGCAAGGGAGGGGAATCACAAAATATTTACCGTCGACTGTTAACTATACTGATTAGTGATACAGAATAGACATTTGCTCTGTATTAGATAATTTAATGCTGTTTATCTTAGCATGGCACTATCTTTATAAATTCATATTACATAAAGTTGCAAATATTTGGATCCAAATTTATTTTTCTAAACATTTTTAATATTTTCTTTTAAAGTTTGCTTTTGTTTTTTTCATTATTAATTAGAGAAAATGTACTTCTAAATTTATATCCCTCAGTCAGCAGTGCACAACCTGTGGGTCATGACCCCTCAAGGGATTGCAGAAAAATTGTTGGGTATCATGAAAACTTTTAGAAGTTTTTATGTTGAATAATAAATTTTTAAGTGAAAAAACAAAAACCTAAACACTATTAAAAATGCATGAAAACTGGTCAACTCATTATTATGTGTCTGACTACTTTTGTGTTTAAACACCTTTATATTCCATTCCACTTTGTATAAACAGCACATCATAATGGCACTTCACTTATATTGTTCTTATTTCTCTTGTTCACTCTCAGAATTTTGTTCTTTATGCTAGTATCTTCCTGATGTCGATATGTGGTACTACATTCTTGAATGTACACATTTTCTAAAATAGGCTAAAAAATTGTAATTACTATAAATGAACAGATCTACTAAGAACCAAGTATTATTATATATTTATTTTTTGCCACAAGGTTTACAATTAAATATTTTTAAAATCCTGTTTTTTATTTTTGTGTACATAATAGAAATTAAAATTTTTAATGAATAAATGATTAATAAAAATTAAACATTCAAAAAATGATAAAGTTAGTAGCAAGGAAGAAGATATGTATTTGTATGTGGTAAAACGACTTTTATTATTACTATTCTTATATGCTTATAATAGGATGGTAACAACATATAATGTCGAGTAAAATTTCAGTCTGAGTATAGGATTGCAAGAGTAAAAAGGTTGTGCAACACTGCCCTAAATGATTTTCTTAGATAGACTTGTTATAAATCGATCTTGTTTGCAAATTTTTAAAATTAAAACAACATATCTAATTTTTTTGTTTTGTTTTGTTTAGATAATTTACTACAGTTTGAAGTTATTAATTAGCACAATATAGATATTTTTGGTACGTTTTAGACTTATACAACAACTCAATATATATATATATATATAATGATTTATACACTGAGTATATGAAAACACAAAAAATAAGCAAAAGCTAGATATATTAGCTAATCTGCATTTATGTATACAATATACTGATTTATTTCAGATTTGAATCTTTAATATTCTCTGATATTAATGATACATATGTTAAATTTTCTGCCAGAAAGCATAATGACATAATTAGTTAATATTATACAACAATAAGTGATAGCATGTAATCATCATCTGTGATAGTTTGCGACTGTTTGATACTTTCTTAATAGTTTATTCTAGCATCTCAAATTTAGAGCATCATTGTAAAATAATGGAGTCTCTTATCACAAAATAACAGGAAAATAATTGTTTTTGATGATAATTTAAATTATTAAACGATTTGCTGAGTAAGTATTATTTAAATATTTAATTATTAGTCACAGTAAAAACTTTTTAATTATTTAAGCATTTAAAAGTCGGCAAATTAATTCTGCAGTTGTTTTTTTTTATAATTAAAAAAAAAACAGATAATTTTAAATGTTATTATTTATCAATTATGCATTTACAAGAGATAAATAAGACTTAACAATTTAATTGTATGTAAAAAAAATAAAATTAAATCAGTTCTCTGATATATTTTAAAGACTATGGAATTTTTTATTGCACAATTACAAAATTGACTCGAGCTAAATAAATTTAATTTACTTTTCAATAAATTTTAAAAGTAATTTTTTTTTTTATTACTATGATAAGTAGCAGAAATATATATATATGTTGAGAAGGAATGACACATTTGCGTAATTAAATCACTAATTCACCATTTGTACTACAGTTTAAAATATCCATTCCACAAAGGAACTGTACCATTATATATAAATATCCAATTGTGATACACTTTTATATTAAAATATGAGAGTTGTAAACCTCACATGATCATTAATTATATTTTAGTTAAAGAAATGTAATCTAACTCTACTTTGATAACCTTGTAATTGAATTTAATAAATCATAAATAGTATAATTTTATTTAGATATTTAATAAATAGAGTGTTTGAGTGCAGACTTTCACACAACCCACCATTCTCTCATAACACTGATACACTTGAACACGTATATGTTGAAAAGATAAATAATCATCAATATACATATTTCGTGCTAAACCAGCCGTCATCAGTTGGTCTTACCATCTCCACACATCCATGCTATAAGTGCTCAGATATATATTAAGATAGCCAATCTTTATATTTTAATGGAAGGCTTCAATCTACTCCACACTCCAACTCTTCAACCGTCCATCCAATTGAAAATCTGATGCTCAAAGGCCACCCTGAGGCTGAGATTATTGTCACACCCGTGTTGACTAAGGTCAATCTGACCCCTCGTGTACAGGACATAATTCATTTTAATACATATACAAGGGATGGGCAGACATCTCTATGTAAATAACTGAAACACAGGCTTATTATATATATATATCTGAGCACTTATAGCATGGATGTGTGAAGATGGTAATCTGAACCAACTGATGATTGCTGGTTTAGCATGAAATACGTATATTGGTGATTATTTATCTTTTCAATATATATGTATTGAAGTGTATCAGTGTTATGAGATAGAGTGGAGAGTGGTGGGTCATGTGAAAGTCTGCACTCATATATCCTCTATATTACATATATAGACAAAGGTAAGCCTGTGTTTCAGTTATTTAAGATATATTTAATAACCACAATGTAAAAAGACAAATAAATTTCCAGAAAATGATGAGTATTATTTAATGCAATTATTTACTTTAAAATTCATAAGATAAATTTTAACCCACGGCTTTGTTCTGGACATTAGAAATAGTGTTGCTGTTCAATGTGGATTTGTTGATGAGGATTCCCCCAATGATGTTTTATTATTACTATTATTCTAATTTTTGTATGATTCAGAGTCCTGGGCTTATAATGAATTAAGGATTTTTACTTACCTTTTCTATAAACTTTTATTATATTTAGACTATGAAAGAGGCCAGGCAATATTAATAAATTAAACTGTTTAATTATTAATTTTTTACCAATTTTTTATTAATAGTTTCATTTGCTAATTATGTAATAATACAATATATATATATATATATTAGAAACCAGTAACTACCTAAACATAACAATATAGATAGTAATCAATATTTTCTTATTGTTGTCAAGGCAACCTCTCATCTTTTAATAATAAGAGTGGAAATCTACTCCTGTATATATTATATATATATACACCATGTTTGTTTCCCAAAAAATAAGACCTAACCAGAAAATAAACCCTTGCATGATTTTTGAGGATGCTTATAATATAAACCCTAATTAAGATTGGCAGCCCAATGGATGGCTTTTGTTTGACCTTTGAAATATATGATGGAAGTATTGAATTATAAAGTAATGAATGTAGGGATAACAATATTATTGACATTAAAGAAAAAAATTATCTACCATAAGTTAGTATATCAGCCAATTTATAATTTCATTTATATATTTTAACTACTTATTTGATCTATATTTAATACTCAAATTTATTTGCAAAGCACAGAGATCATATGTAATTAAAGAGAACGGATTACCACCTTTAATATATGTGCTGTACTGATCTTATAATAGCTCAACTATGTCATGTTGAATACTGAGGATATTCTCAAACACAAGATAAAGACTTTTGAAAAGGTAATAGCAGCCACCTTAGTGATCTCTGGGCTTAGGAATAGATTTGACTATTACATAATTTCTAAGAATTTGTAATATTAGCGCATAGTAAATTGAAAAATTTTGCAAACATTAATATGTGAAAGAAAATAATGGATGTAAAAGTTAATAGAAAAACATCCTCATGCTCTCAAACTAAGATGCTTCAGATTAGCCTACAAAATTAGAATGTCGATCTAAAGAGATAAAACAGCCACTCTTTTCAGAAGTCTCTATTTTGTGTTTGAGTTTGAGAGTACCCTCAGTACTCAGCGTGACATCATTGAGCTATTATAAGATTAGTACAGTGCATATATTAAAGATGAAAATCCTTTATCTTTAATTATATTTAACACTTAGATTTTCAGCATGGTAGCTTTTAAATATTCAAGATTAAAAAAAAATTAGTTTGATTTCTTAAGCATTTTTTTCCTCCTGAAAGACTATTAAAATAATGGAAGTGATTTTAAAAATCTAAATTTAGCTTGAAGTTAAATCATCAATCAATCTTTCTTCTAAAGCAAAGTTTTTAAAAAGAATATCTAAGCAGGACTATTACAAGTAATTTGGAAAGTGTTTACAATTTGTGTTCTTGATAATGGATGAACATAGTTGTGTTATATATGAATCATCATAATTCAATATGCTGAATATTGTAATGGATATACTTAATGTGCACTTGTGAAATACGGAAAGATTTTCTGAATTTTTGTGCTGGCATTTTTTTATTGCTTTTGTAGGGACAAACTATTTTTAATTATATTCATTTTTATTACCATTCCTATCTCACAAGTCTTCAATTAACATTTGATTTAATGGGAAATTTAGAAGGAATAATATTATAATTGTAAGATGAGTGCCAAAAGAAAGCTATTCTGGCGAGTACAGGAAAGGAATTATGGGGGTTCCTGGGATAAGAATCTTACAGTTTTCTATAAAGAGAAGAAGTATTGGAACAAATGAAAAAATAAGACATCCCCTAAAAGTAAGCCCTACAGTGTCTTTTGGAGCAAAAATTAATATAAGATCCAGTCGTATTTTGGGGGAAATATGGCCTACATATTGCGAGTTCACATTCACATTTTGTGATCAAACATAGACTACAGTTATCCAAGTATCTATTATTCAAAAACTTTTATTATCCAATCAAAATTTCAAAGTGATATTTTAATCTTTTACAATAACTAAATTAGTTTGAACATATATTTACAAATAAATTTTTTAAAAAAAAAAACATTTATTAATGCCTATAAATTAATAAATCTGATTGTATTGAGTAGCTCGGGATTTTTATTTTATTTTAATAGATGATGGCAGATGGTGATAAAAATATTTATTCTTGAAATTCTATACACTGTTAATGAGACTATTTTAAATCAACACATATGTTCCTCTGAAAAATGTGGTGAATTATTCACCATGTTAACATTAAAATGCATTTTTAAAATTATGTATTTTAAAAGTAGGCTGAAAACCTCTCGCATGCACTTTTAGAATGCTTATATGATATCCAATCAGATGTAATGATGGCTGTATAGGGAGCTCTCAACACAAGATAGAGATTTTATAAGAAAAAGGTGGTTCCACCTTTCTCTTTACTTAAATTTCTCTCTCTCTCTCTATATATATATATATATTGTACCAGTCAAGTTTGTACATTCGCGTAACAGAATTCAGAATCCAAGCAAAAAAGACCGAAGCTCACCAGACTAGGACTGTAACATCCCGAGTCCGACCGCACTTCAACTCGTAAGCCAGGATTCCAAGACTCAAGACTCTACGAATGACCACCTTGAAATTACACGTAGTATACCTCTTTCCACACGGCCGACATAGGTCACGGAGAAGCAATGAGACTCTGATAATTAAAAGAAAGGTTCTTAATTGACTAAAATATCACTAATTTAATTTAACTTAATGCATAGTTTTCACATATATAGACTATAAATAGTAATTAGAATTGGATTGAATTAGATCAATAACGAAACAGAGAACGAAATACATTAAATTAATTATATATTTATTTACAATTGGCATGAAATTGATCAGTTTTACACATTTCAGCGTCGAATGTACAAACATTGGGTGGATAAGAGAACGCATTCTCTTTTTATATACAATTCAAAATAGCTTTATATAAATAATTTTTATTTAATTTTCATAAATGGGTTTAACATGTGCCCATCTTATGAGTTGCTTTTCAATTAATACATAATCAATCACTACGTTATGTCTATAAATCTCGATAAGCCAAATCCTATTACATTTGTGGCTGGTATATAAATAATTATATTAAACTTTGATCATGAATTTATTTCCGAAAATATACAATATAATTTAATAACGAGCGCATCAACCAGCTCAAGTAATGATCGATCGAACATGGCTTTCGAGAGAAAATTTCAGAATGCTGAAAGCGTTATGTTAAGGTGAGAGAGTTGGCTGAAATAAGATTTTACCAATGCGCTATGGCACAGGTAAACAATAATAGGAAAAGTCGCTCTGCGGATGGATGAAATAACTTCAGGGTTCTTGCGACAAACGCCGGTACCCTGTAACCGATCGCAATGCTGCGTGAAAAGGAACATTGTGTTCAGGAATGGCGGGGGTCTTACGTGCTAACCTGGCCTTGGCTCAGGCTTCGCTACTGCTCTACCCTATAAGAGAAGATGTGCTGGCAACGCCGTGGCTCCATCTTAAGATACGTATATTACGTATAGCAGCAAAACGAGAATAATTTTATAAAATAATATCACATCCGCCAAGCAAAGAATAGTATATTTCATACTATGAAATACAAGTTAATAGCATATTAGCTCTATCAAATTGGGACCAACTCTTGCGTAGCCTGATAATAAACGTCTATGCTACAAAAGGGAATATTACATCTGTACTTTGACATGTTCGATCTATTAAGTTACTTATAGATAATACATATTTAAGGAGGGAAAGTATATTTCTATGGACTTAAGAATTTAAATGTCAAATATACTTATAAATATGATCAAGGCTAAATTTAATTCTAAATAAAACTATAAGGTTAAGTTTTTAACTGGTTGATCAAAAGAGCCACATTTCGCATATTAAATCATGTAAATAATAAAAAAAAAGGATTTCAAAACAGCGCGGAAAGTTGATGCTATAAATAAATTACGTGAAGATTTTCAAATAATATCTTCTTAAAATATACATGAAATTAAGTGCTCACTGTTTCGAAATATTGGCATATGAAATATAATAAGCATTTAAAATAAAATAAGCAAAGAAATATAGACACAACCGCAGTGATATAACTTTAAACTAAATAATTTACTTTGAATGAAAGGAAAATATAAATTACTCAGATTATTTAAACTTTAACAACATGAAATTTCGGATAGCAATTGACATATTTAAAATATTAAATGGATTTAAGTTTTGATTACATTTTAGCTTTATCATTATTTTAAAAAGAAAGTTAGCTAACTTAGATAAATATTATTACATTTAAAATTACACAGAATTACACAGAGCTCTGCGGTTTGAAAAATAAAACGGTACCGGTATGATTTATCTGCAAGTTCTTGGCTGTTGGTTTGGTTTAGTTTGACTGGGCGGCATCATCTTTCCCATTATGTTAGGCTCGTCTCTTCTATCGGCATGATGGTGGTTTAGGCATTTCGACGAGAGAAACCCCGTTCTCCCGCGGAGTAACAGCAACAAGATGCCCGCTTTTAGCCGGACATGTTAAACATTAACAATTGTGAAGATTGGCTGCAATTCTCACTAACAATATGGCTGTCTATCTCTAACAATATGGCTCTCTCTCTCTAACAATATGGCTCTCTCGTTAAAAATACAGAGTATTTATCTGTTTTCCTTATCGGAATTTCCCGCCTCAAGACTCACTAAACTCAGGAATTTAATTAAATATTTTTCAGTTTATAATCCAGATCTTAGATAACTTATGTTAGAAACATTCCATAAGCTATTATTATAATTAAGATTTTTCGTTGCAAACAATTGTCCAATTTAGATTTTAAAATAACTTGCTCTTATCTAAGGAGATTTTAATTAGTAAATTTTGAACTAGTTTTACTTTTTACGAATTCCAGGTGTGGTCGTTAATGACACTTGTTTACAATCAAAAATCTTTTTAATTACCTGATCAGCTTTTATTTTTATCTTACATTAAAAACAACCTTTTAACTTTTTTTTTTAAACGAAAACATTTTTAACATATTTATTTAAAATAATTTACAAACATATTTTGATATAGCTTTTAAATATATTTTCGAGAAACTTTTCCCTGAAATATATTTAAAACAAGAAATCTTTTAACAATTTTTAAAGAAACATTTACTAGTATTTTTAGATAACGGCTTTTACATATTTTAAATCATGTCTTTCTTCTATATAGCACAGATTATATATCCACATACGAAATTACAATATTAAACAACAAAATTAATAATTTACTCTTAACTTAAATAATATAATAACCATTTTTAGAAATATTAAATAACTTTAGTACGCTATAATTTTATTAATCCTATCTAATTATAGCGTTGGTTCGCACGTAAATATATAAATACTGTTTATACGGACATGAACGAATTTTATATTTATTAACATTTAAATAGGTTCGAACCTAGCACAGATGAGAGTGTCATTAGGTTTGATGGTGAAACGGAAAGGGATTGGAGATTTCCGTTTCAATATATATATATAAGCCAGTCTGAAGCATTTTGACTTAAGAACATGAAGCTTTAAGCATCTTCACATCTAACTCAACAATGTGAAATCTTTTGATCCAAAATCAGCAATTGATTGTGGTTAAATTCAAACTATTTATAAACTCTTTATTATTACAAAAAAAAAAAAAATACTCAAATTTTTATTTTGTGATAATATTTAATTATTACATATACTTATTTGCATTTATATGTGCATTTGTACATAAATGTAGATTAATGATTACATAGTAGATTACTATGACCGTGTGTATATCTATATAAAAAGATTCAACAAAACTTATTGTATAAGAACTATTGCTTTTTTTTTTTTTGACATTATATTGGAGATACAGAGATAAAGCCATAAGAAAATGATAAGAGGTATTTTACATTTGATAAGTCTGTGGAAAAAATATCTTATCTGAATTTCATAGGAATAATATTGTAATTGTTATTTAATCAAAATTTTAGTATCTCAAACTGCTGGAATGTTTAATGTTTTAAGATCAAGCTTCCCTTAGTAAGGGCATTCATTAAAGATAAGAGATAAAAAAAACTTATGGAAATAATTGTAATCAGAAATTATTAATTAGTAATAAAGATTAATAGACTTTACAAATTAGCAACTCTCCCTTTTACAAATTAGTAGTGAAACATACCCCAACAGAATATTTATGGCTCAGGTACCATTTTAAAATTATTGCTTTTGATATGAATATATTGTATAAAATTGTATCAATCATACATGAGATCTAGGTATTATGTGATTGAATGCAGTCATATGGTTGAACAAGTCTTTATTTGCAGTTTTCCCAATTGCTAGAAAGAATACGTCTGGCAGTTATCAAAAGCAGCCTTTTAACTAGGCTACCTTCTCCCAAATGTGAAAGTTCATGGGTGAAAAAGAACTATTTTATAGTTTTCTCTTTGGGCTGATCACTAACTACTCTGCATGGATTGATTATAGCTGCAAACCACTTGAAAATTTTGGTAAACCAAGATCATTCCATAAGTTTTTTTTCCTTCTAGAATGCACCCCTACAAAACATTTGCCATGGCTTTCCCATTTAAGTAAATTAAATATTATTGAACATATGTGGACCATTATAAGAGTTTGACATTCTTCACTAATATCTGTGAAAAGAAACTGAAATAAATTTAATGAGGTATGATTTAATATTTTTCTAGAAACAGTTTACATTATATAATTTCCAAGTCATATCAATCAACCTTTGCTGAATATTAAAAAGGATTGAATGTTTTATTACTCAGAATGTTTCTTGACATTGAAGCATCGTGAGTTGAGCTTTGATTCTGGAACTTAATGTTTAGAGCTGACTATTCTACTATTATGTTATATTATAGCAATCAATGCACCACCATTTTTTGTCTTATTTTGTTCATGTTCTAATATTGATAATATCCATTGCTTGTAAGTCATATAACATTTAAATGTCAGAAGTGAATAGTTGGTCTGGGATCACATTTATTTTTAGCGCTTGTATTTATTATTCCACCACTGTACTATACGATGTAGGACTGACTATTGAAAGTGATTGATATAATTTTAGTTTATCTTATCAGTTTATTATTTAATTGTCATTTTTAATTAATTTGTTCACTAAAATAACTCTTATTTGAGCAGCATTAATTAACATTTAACTGGCTTAAAATAGATCTCTGTTCATGCTTTATAATGTAGTCATTTTTATAATTGTCTTTTCAATTCCGTTTATTTCTAAAAGGCTGTTTTGTTTTGTTTTTGTTCCGTTAAAATTGCTTTAATTTTATAAAAGAACCGCTGATTCTTATAAACCTAATGAACTTCATTAATGCCTATTTTTTCCTTTCTCTTTGTTCCTATTTATTTTACATTTGGACGATATAATAGAGCTAATTAAGAGAACAACCTTAATTAAATTTGTATTTGATTGTTGATCTGAATTTAGTCTAACATATGCAATCTCATTTATCTAATCACTATCTCAATCTATATATGTATATGTGAGAGGAGAGAGTTAAAAATAATGTTTTAATTTTTAAAAAAATTAAAAATGAATAATTTAATATTGTTTAATTAAACTATACAACAAAAAGATATTAAAGGTCTCTTCAGTTGTTTGTTGTTAATTATGTTTGCAATTTGCGATTCATTCGCTTTGACACTGAAATAATTATCTATTTGTAGCAAATGATTTTCAGATTTAATATGTGACTATCCTGTTGTTGTTGTTTTTTTACGATAATTAATCTTATGGAGGAAAAAAATACATATAGACAATTCGTTGGGGAAGGGGGCATTAGAATAAAGACCTATGCAAACACACAGATCACATCGTAACGTTGTAAGAATTTATTCAAGTTTACAACATGGTTCTAACATTTAAATGCTAGAATTAAAAAAAAGTCAGCGGTTTAATTGTTCGATAGAGGGTATGATGTTTGAGCATTAGAAATAATAAGTTGAGTTTTAATCCGGGATAATCATGAATGTTGTTTTTTTAATATTTATACTGTGTGTTCTTTTATTTTCCTGTTTTCTCCTAGATCAATGTTGTCGAATCTTTTTAAATGCATAATATTTATCGAATTATTAGTGACAAGCAGGTTTTTTTTTTTTTTCGTAGGAAAAATTAGTAGAAAATTAATTATTGTTTTGAGATAATTTTAAAAATATCATAAAATTTTACCAAGATAAATTGTCATAAACAAATGTTTGAATAAGATTTTTACTGCTGTACATTAAAAGCTAAATCTTTATATCCGGACGATATTTTTTCACTTTTAATAATACACATTCCTAATTAGATTCATCAATCATTCTATTTCTTAATCTGTGTTATATAAAATTAATTTCTGAAAATAGCGAGCGATTCATATGCATAAATAATGGAAGAAATTGATAATAAAGCCGTGGCTAGTGTTTTTAAAGAACTTGGTGTTCAGGAATGGCATGCCAAGTTTTTAATAGTTTCTCTATAGCATTTTTTTATTACACCCACTAAAGTCAATCATTTCTCAAGTCAACATCCTTTTATTTCATATGGAACTGAATTGAAAATCAGTTAATTGCAAGTCTATAACATCCGAATTTAATCACTCAAGAATTTTCAAATTGAGTTTATTTGCTGATGTGTCTGTATATATATATAAGATTTTATTCAAATTGCCTAAATTGCATAAACTTAAAAAAATTTGTTGATCATCAGTTGAATTACTGTAGAAAATTATTGCACTAACTTGTCTTGATTTGATTTTTAAAAAAAATTATTTGGAAAATATTTATAGGCATTTGAAATAATGTCACAATTAAAATTTTATTTTTTATTTTTGAATGCTTTGATTAAATCAAACATAAAATAACTGTTTTGTTGATACATTGTGATTTATTATTTAATCTATTTAAGTGAAAGCCCAAATCAATAAAAAAAAACGTTAATTTTGAAAGCTATTCTATGTCCATTAATTGTCTATATTGTTCAGTGATATTTTCATATTGGTAAAAAAAAAAGTAATTTTCTTTAAACATTTAATGAATATTTGGAGAATTTTTACATGACTTAATCATTAGACATTATTGTAAGCAAGTAAATCACTGTGTAATGAGTCTGCTTCCATTAACAGTTCCAGGAATTTTCAGTTATTTAAAGTGAAAAATGACTAATTTTGTTACAAGGCACAATATTTTCCAGTATATTGAAATTAGCTTTGGTATGTAAAACCAGCTAATGTAATAGCAGTGAAAATCCACACATTTGGTAAATAAACTGAAAAAAACTATTATCTGATCAGTTATTACAGGCATAATTGTGAAACGATTTCTTTCTTTCCATTTTTGTTGTTGTTGTTACTAATAATGATAAACTGATTAATTTTTCTTTGACATTATTCCCAACATAGTAGTGAAAAAAATAACTAAACGAGCTGATCCAATCATGCCAGTAGTCTTACTTACCATGACAAAAAGAAATAAAACTAGGAGTTTATATCTATTTTTTGCAGAAGAGTTATATTTTTATCCATTTTCAGAATTTTATCTTTTACCATATCTATAACCAAAGACATCTTTTATTCTTTGAATATTTTTTTTTTAGTTTTTCAAAATCTTCAGATTTTCAATGAAATGGATGGCTTAAGAGTTGTGGAGTGGAGTGGATTGAAGTCTATCCATTAAAGTATGAAGATTGGCTATCTTAATATAGGTTGAGCATTGATTGTATATATGTGTGGAAATGATAGTCTGGACCAACTATTGATGATTATTTATTTTTTCGGTGTGTGTGTGCGATTGTGTCAGCAGTATGAGATAGCATGGATAGGTAAGGGTCATGTGAAAGTGTGAGTTCAAACTCCATATATATTACATATTGAAGTGCAGGTATGAAAAAGCCTGTACTGTAGAAAAAATTCATATATTAAAATATAGTGCTGTAAGGTCTGCCCATCCTTCGTATATGTATGTATGAGAGGTCAGAGTGACTTATGGTCAACATGTGTAAGATGAGAAGATTGGAACCAATAGTGGGCTTTGAGCATTCCATCATCATATTTGGATGGCTGAAAAGTTGTGGTGTGGAGTGGATTGAAGCCTGTCCATTAGGGTATGAAGATTGGCTATCTTAATATAGGCTGAGCATTGATTGTATATATGTGGAGATGATAGTTTAGACCAACTAATGAGTGCTAGACAAAATACGATTATTGGTGATTATTTGTCTTTATGACGTATGTGTGATCAAGTGGGTCAGCAGTATGACATAGTGTGGGTAATTGAGGGTTGTGTGAAAGTCTGAGTTCAAATGTCCTATATATTATATATTGGAGTGCAGGTATGAAAAAACCTGTACTGTAGAATATTTTAAGTATACTTTTTTTTAAGATATTTACTAAAAGATTTTCTGTGTTAGACAATTACATTTGAATCAATTTAATTAGCAGCAGTTATATTTGATTGACTGTTGAAATATTTAATTAGAGTTGTTGACAGAGCAGTTTTATTTTTAATGGCCCATACAATTTTTTTTTGTTCTTTGCTTTTATCAAGAAGAAATTTATAGTTTGTTTGATGAGGTTCTACATTCCAGAACATAAAAGATAATTGCTTTATTGCTCTTATTAATTATCCTATATTTTTTGTCTACCAACTTTGAAATTCGGTACTATGTGATTATGATAATTTTTTGCTTTTTATTTATGCTGGCATATTAAGTTGAACAGCAAAAAATATTTAAAAAAAAAAAAAATTGAGAAAAAACTCTTTATAAAAAATAATTTTTAAAATTCTTTATTTATATAAATACAATAATTATTTTAAAATGCATCTACATCACAGTGTATGTTTCTGTATTAATTTAAATACATTTATGCATGAGCAACACTTGTTGCTTTCTTTGCATACTTTTGGTGCACCACATTGTGTATGCTGGTTACTGACACATAAATGCATGTATAATTAGAAATGGCAGATGACATTTGTATCTGCTACAAAACAAAGTGATTTATGATAAGGAAAATCAATTTCTGATTATCATTTTATATTTTAATGTTTTTTGCATCATTTCCTAAATGGCTGTTTGAGTTATCCATCAACATTTTATTTTAATTAAACCTTTATTCTGTATTATGAATCAATAAGTTGTATTTCATTTATTAAAAATAGTTTTACAAACAAAAAACATTCTTAAAAAATTATATTTGAACTTTTCAAATATAGAAAAGAATAAAGAGAAATATATAATGAGAACAATATTTTTTTTTCTTATTGGATGATTACTACAATGCCAATAAAAAATAAATTGATGAAATCTTGATTAACCCATTTGACATCAACTCCACCTGTCAAATTTTGAATAGAGAGCGAATATTACATAAACACATTTCCATATTTGATTTTTTTTTCCACAATTAAATCTTTTTTATACATATTATATAACAAATTTCTATTTTTCAACATAGGTATTTAAGCCTTCTAATAATTGCAATTAAAAAAATATATAATCAATATTTTAAAATTATGAAAATAAATATCTAAATGAAATTCTTACCGATAACAAAGAAGCACATAGTCATTGCTGGATATTACATATTGAAAAAGTTATAGCAACAAAGTATTAGATTTTTGAATTTTATGTTATTAAAATAATGATATATTTACAATTAGTTATCATCAAAAAAAAATTGTAAAAGGTAATAAATTATGTATTGTTATTGAAATATTTTTTCACAAAAGCAATTTTTTTTAGTCACTAGGGGAAGCTTTCAGTTCTCATAACATACTTTTTAAGAGTGGTATTTTTAAAAATAAATATTTTCAAAGACAATCCCTTATTAGTGATGCAGTTTTTTGTCTAATAATGTTTTACAAAAATATTGCATCATAATCATTATCAATTACTGAAAATCACATTTTTTCTTATCCCTATGATAAAACATCAGCCAATCACAAATCTCATTTCTAAGCCACCCCTTCATAACTTTGTCATGACAATAGAAGATGCTGTCAATCATACATAAAAGTCTGCATAAGCTCTTATAATGCTGACATCTTGAGGATTTTTTTTAATTAATAAATTAAAATGGAAGCTTTATAACACAGAACTTCTGAAGACCATCACAAATTATAATATAAGTTATACATACACTTTAAAACAATGTAGAAAAGTAGCAATCACAAAGCCATTGTACCATCTAAAATGTCAAATATGAGAGCATGATTGCAGCTCAAAAGTTTGATATAGTTTTAATGAACTTTATTTCTAAAACTGTAACAAATTAATGTTAAGTCATTATGAAGCTAAGAAATTCTATTTTAAAATGAAAAATTGCATTTCTAACTCTTAAAATATAAACATTCTGTATTATGATCTTTACATAGTGTTACTGATTGTAGTTTCATTTTTATCATTATTATGAATTTTTTAACTTTTTGTTTTTAAAAATAAAACATATTCAAATAAAATCTAAGTATAATCACAAAAATATATATATTTTTAATAATTACTAGACAAATATTTTGTAAAAATAATCATAAATATTTAAATAAATTATGGTAAATATGCATCTTTTTTGATCATTACAAACATTAATAGAAGAGTTTATCAGTAGTCTTGCAACTGCTTCCAAAATCTGAGAGTAAAGAATCTATCAATCAGCATCAGTTCTTTTGTAGTAAAATAGTGACCTCTTCATATTTTTTTGTACTAATAACTTTTTATTTATTTACTTTAGTTCCAGTTTTTACCTTAAATGAATGCATAACTGGCAAAATAGCACTATAGATAGCTGCAAGGAAGAAAAAAGCAGCAGCACCACCAAACACTTTGTAATATTACACAGTGAAGAATTGTTTAATTAATTTTTCTCACACAAAACAAAATTATATAATAATTATTAACTATAATTAAAAAATATAGACTAATAATAATATTTATGCATACCATCAAAATTTTATTATGTGCCACCTCTGGCTAGCTTATCATAGGTTGACCATAGAGGAATGTTTATCATAGACTTCTGGTGTAGCAATTAGTGCAATGAATTTCAATAATTGTATGGCTACTTGAGCTCAACAGTTTTCTTCATTTGATCAAATTGAGACAATTTGTTCATTCTTTTCTTAATCTTTACCTCATAAGAATATATAAACCACACAGAGCAGCTGTTACATTTTAAGTCTGAAGTGATGCTAGGCTTTTTTTTTCAGTAACCATTCCTTAACCAATATAGGTACAATATAATATTGTGTTATAAATGCCTATATAGCTTCTGTTAAATAAGACTTGCTGAATCAATAAAATCGTAATATGACATAACTTTTACTAATGGTGATATGAGTATCATTTATAATCTCACAGCCTATAGTTTAATTTTAATATTGATTACAATTCCTTTTAAAACAGTGATATTTGTAGTTGACAGTTAAAATAACAAAGTTTTCAATAAAAAACTGCCCATGGACATAATTATTACATCCACCTTTACAAATAGGCCTTGGATTTTTTTTCCCAGATAAATAGCTATCCAGTAATATTTGATAAATGGATATTTAAACACTTCTAATTTAGAAAGTAAAAATCTCAAGTTAATTAGGGTTTGATTATAATGATATGCTATTACTACTAATTAAGTGAAATATTATACTCTCATAAACACTAAGCTCATGGCTATTTTTATCTTAGGTACTGTAGTTTGCATCATTATCATTTTTAACCATTTTTTATTCTTTGCAAAATAAAGGCTCCTTCAAGCTTAATACAGTTTCTCTGAGGTATAATTAATTTATTTTTATCACATTAACAAGCTTCTTTATTTCTTCAATCCATCTCAAATGTGGTCTTATTCTGGATCTTTGACAATTTTTTAGGATCTCGTTTAAGAGGTCAATTGTTTATCCATTGTCATCTTTTCTATTAACATAACAGTAAAGCTTCAATTCATTTCAATCTTTTAATTGTTTCAAGATATCAATGCTATCTGTTTTTTTTTCATCCATATGTTTCATTTTCACTCTATCCTCATTATTTCTAACATGCCTTTCTATTTAGTTTAAAATCTCTAATAATTGCTCTTCTATTGAATAACCATATCTCTGTTTTATTAATAAATATTTAACATGTTTATTGAAATATTTTTCAAATACTTAGGCATATTTCTTTTTAATATTATTTTAACAAAAAATAATATATCAAATAAGATTTTATTCTTTCCTTATTTGTATATAACTCAATAAATAATAATGGTACACTATCCCAGAAAGATTATAAGTTTATTTTTTAAATTTTAATTTAAAATTAATACACCCATATTAATCCTATGAATGTGACTGATCTGGTCGAAACAGTTCCAAGCTGTAAATTTTAAAGAATAAATTTATAATCTTTCCGGCATAGTGTACCATCATTATTTATTGAGTTAATCTGCAAAGATTAATTCTATGAATAATTTCATTCCTTGTGCTTTTATTCCTATTAATCATCTTACAAAATTATTTCTAGTTGTTAATTTCTACAATTCATTATTGTTAATCTTTTCTTAAAAAAAAAAAAAAAAAAAACAAGCTGTTTAACATTGTTTTAGTCCTTTAGTATTTATCTTTTATATATTTGAATCATAATGGCTACAAAAATTAAATTATATATATATGCTGAATTATATTTTTTATGATAAAGAATGGAAATTAAGAGATTATTTCTATGTAAATAGAGATAACTTTAGTTTTTGATGTTGCCATGAAACTGTTAATTATTACTTATTGACATTTCACAAGTTTTCTCCATTAATCTATAATAGCTCTTTCGTTGGAGTTTTTATTGAAGTAAAAAGATTCACTTTAAACTCAAGTTCTTATATGGATTTAAATCCAGGAAGCTATTTTGTATAGGTGTGAGAATGCAGAAGAATAGAATCTTTGATATCTTGAATATATATATATAACATACATTGACAATCTTAAAAAAGCAGTACAACAACAATTCTTTCTTTTATATGATCTATTATAATTTTATGGGAATAGATAATTGAATATTAACACTTTATCTTTTACTACTAATGAACAACAACTACTTATTTATAAAATTAGTTGGGTGCTAGGACTAAATGAATGATTTTTCAACAAAATGTACTTATTTGTATCATTTTGAATAAATTAATTAGCATTTACCTATATCTGTATGATTTAGATTATTGAGAAATTATCTCAATCTCTGGCTAAGATTAGCCTGGTATTTATATACTGACCAATATTAAATAGTTGCCTTTATAAAAAAAAAAAAAACTTCTAAGCTTATATACAAAATTTCTTTAATACTAAAAAATGTTTTCGTGATCTCAGATTTAAATCTCATAAGCATAGCAAGAGAAAGTGCTAACCACTATATCATAAAAACCCTCAAGGGAATATTATGATAAATAATTCTCAGCATAAATATCCTTACGAGACCAAAACCAATTAATTTCAATAGTTCTCTCTTCTCTCCCATTTCTGGTATCAGCAATATTTGATTTTAGCCTCAATGCAGATAACAAAATTAGTGGATAATTAATAATAAATTATAATATTTATTTTTAATATTGTCAAATGTAGGTACATGTCTTTATTCTATGTATTCATTGAAAACATGTATTGCACACTGTTTTCCTGAAGATTTGTGATGATGGTATGTAGTTGTATTTATATATTGGACTATTTCTATCATCTAATATTAAGTACTGAATGTCTTTAGAAAAATTAAACTTTATTTAAATTTTCCTATTACATTCAACTGTTGTTATTCAATATTTAATATTAAAGGATGGAAATAATCAATATATAAATACAATGTATTACACATGTATATGGTTATGTATACTTATAATACATGCATAAAATATGAAAATCATTATTTTATTTTCTGAATTACTGATATAGAAGTTATAGGTGCAGGGGCTATTGTACTTAATATTTTGGGTCAACTCCAATCTTATTCATACATTAATAACTTATCCTTCATAAATACCTTATATTTAATAAATAAAGCTTTTAATTTTTTTAATATAGAGTACACATTTCAATTCAAATCTTTTTTAGACTTTTTCTTTTTCTTGTCCAAGATGCCTCCCCCCTCCATACGTTGTCATTATTCTCTTTTATTTTCAACTTTTAAATTGTCACTCTTCATAATCTCATTGATATTATTTTTTCCTGTTTATCAAGTCGTACTCATATTATTGAGATGGTGTTTTATCTCATAACTTTAATGAAGTTTTTTTTCTCTTTTATCCTAACATGTATCCAATTGACTTACTTGATCTTGCTCTATTATCATTTCTCAATAAATCTAATTTTTTTATTTTATATAATTCAGTTTTCTTTATATTTTTAATGATCATGCTTTGTATAATTTAATTTAATGATAAAATAGTAGATTCAAGAGATAAACATTCTTGGATTGAAATTCTTATGATGCTAGGAAATAATGTGACTTTCTTGGTGTTAAACTATTCAGTTATTTTATTATATGGTATTCTTTACCATAGTTATATATCTATACTCTGTTTGGTTTTTTTATCCACAGAATTAGAGTTTTCATATCATTCCCCTCAGATCTCATCACTGTTATCTTTTTTTTTATCTTCATTCTTAATCTCCTAATTTTTTTAATGTAAGAGTCTTGATTTTATCATTTTCTTTTACTAAACATTCACATTTTATTATGTTCAGTTTTAAATTTGGATAATAGTTCTCTATTTGCAATTTGTTGACTGTAAGATTTAGCTCATCTTCATTCTCTGTCATGTTATCTGATTGGTGGCATTTTTTTAAATTTTTACAGCCTCTGCATCAATTTTCTATAAGTAGATATGTTTTGAATTTCATATCAATTAATTTTATATTGTCTGCATGTTTTGATGCAACATTTAGAGTGGCAAATTATGAAACTCAAGATGCATGGATTGTATTCCAACTCTATATCTCTTCCAATTCTTGAACTTCTTACAACTTTTGAGCAATAAGGCTATTTCATGATTTATTTTTGTGCTTACTTTAGATTTTTATACTATTTAATGTATTCTTTGTGTATATATTAATAGAAAATTTTGTGAAATTTAATGATATTTAATCATGTCTCCTTTTTTGCAGAATATATTAGTGGAGATTCAGAGGTTATCAATTCATCATCACAGAAGTATGAGGATCCACAGATGGTGATTGTTGAGAGATCAAAACACGATTCACCTTTGAAGAAAGATGAATATTTATCCCAACAACAAGCAGGTAAGAACTCTTTAATTCTCTTATATGCAAATTCTTTTAATTTACTAAGTAAACTTTTTCTATTTAATATATTGTGTATATGTTACTTACTTATGATTATGTATGTATGTGTGCATATAGAGACATCAAGAATTAATTTGGTACTGGGAAAAATAATTGTCACTCGCAAGATCACATGATGTCCAAGCACCAAAATGATAGTTTGAATATGTGAAGGAAAAATAGTGCAATCTTTTCTTAAACATTTATTCATTTCATTAATTATATTAAAAAAATATTTTCCACTATAATGAATCCATTTTCTATGTATTTGATCTCCCTCCCCACCTCAATACTAGCAAATCACAAGATTAAACAATTCAGTAACAATACATTATTTTTTAACAAATAAAAATATCGAGTCTTGATAACTTTTAATATATTTAGTAATGATAATTTTCAATTTCTACATGTGCACCACATGTAACATAAAATGTGTGAATGTGTTATAGTTTCAGCAAAATGGTTGAAAAAAATTAATAAAAACTATAATACATTGTGTCTATTCATAAAAAAGATATGGCTTGATATTGATCTTATATAAATAATAAACATATAGCTGAATTCTGAAAAATTAAGACTTCTGTTCTTTTTTTTTTATGTATGCTTATCTGAATAAGAACTTACTTTCTTCTACAGTTTTTTATTCTATTAATTTTTAAGGTATTATTGTTTAATCTATTTTTTTTTTTTTTAAGATAAATGGGATTTGTATGAGGTCAGTTGCTTGTGAGATCAAATAATATTCATTGCAACAAAATGGATAGTTAAACACTTCAATTTCATTAACTTAACAGCTTTGATTTTAATTACTTTAACCTGAATTCAATACTAGAACCATTAGCCCTCAAACCTAATAGTTTACAGCAAATGTGATTAGTTTCTTAGGAAGTCATGTGTCATTCAAGTTCGTAAATAACATGCTATCCTCAGTAGTTTTAATAATTTTAATAACCTTAAGATTTTTATTTATTTATTTCATCAGTTGGGAATTGATCCAGAAACCTTTAGCATTGCAGCTCACTGCTCTGTTCAACACAGGGGCTTATATGTTTTTTAGTTATAAATTGAAAACTATTTAATAATATAATAATTATTTTTGTATTCTGAAATTTTATGCAATATTTTTGTAAAATGGTTCTGATCAAATATCTTAAATTATTTTCATCTTTATATACTTTAATACTGTAATATAAAGATAAATATGGATTTAGTACTCATAGAAGTATTATATTTTTTCCATTAGTATTTTACAATTATATTTTTGTTTTATAGTTTTTATCTGATCAAATAACTTAATCTTTGAATTTTTTACTGCACCATCTAAGAATAATCCCAAAGTTTTACTGAATTTGGATTCTAACTCAAAAGTGTTAACATGGTAAATGGCTGCACTAACTATAATGTCACCAAGTTCCCATTATTATTAAAATAATGACTTATATGGTTTAGTGCAGTGGAGAGTTTTAATATTCAATATCGATGTATTGTGGCTCAGTCTCTGTGACTTAGCATTCCTGTTATTATAATGCCTTAAGCATGGTTAATGCAGTGTTAGAGTGGCAGGTGATCCATGAATTATGATTATCTCTATCACTTTTGATGATTGAATTTTGCATGAACTTCATGTGAATAACTAAGCAACAAACTATACAATTATGCTATGACACTTAAAAAAAATAATAATAATAATAATAATTACACTGATTCCAAATCTTGAATTTTTTAAAAAATTTTTATATCAAAATTTCCCTACCAAAATATGATTATGTACTATTGTTCTTTTTAAATTAGAAGATTATAAGTTTTACAGTTAATCATTTTGAAGGTTCATAATAAGTGTAATAATAAATATGTAAAAGATTTCATTATAATATATAGCCTTTAATTTGCGATGTTAGAATGAATTGTGTTAAGGAAAGCTAATATAATAAACAGATTATCTATGTGATGGCCTAGAGAGTCCTTATCACAGTGTGAAAGAAAAACTAATCAATAAAAAATATCCACATTTATTGTTGAATTTATGGCTACAAGAGTATATAAAATAAAATTTAAAAAATAATATATTTTTACTAAAAATATTTTTTTTACCAAACCAGTATCAATAATTTAACAAAAAAATACATTGATGACAAATAAAATATATGCAGAAATGAAAATTCATACTGCCCACATTTCTTGAATTTACTATCACAACAATATATGAAATAAAAAGAAAACCATATATTTTGCAATAAAAAATGGGTATTAAATAAAATAAAGCAAAAAGTCCATGCATAAAATGTGTATGAAATTTAAATATTTAAAATACACTCACTGTAAATTCAATTATAATGCAGATATCATAAATTCCAAAATAAGTGCAGTCATAGCTTTGCTTTACTCCATACATTTGATTTGTCATTGACGCTTGATATTATTTTAATCAATTATTTATTTTTCTTAGAAATGATATTTTATTGATTTTATTTGTAATATTTTTGTAAATGGGAATTCAAGAATAAATGGTGTTCATTTTATTTTTTATTGATATATGTATATTTTTCATTCAACGATAAGTGCTATGTATGGGGCAATAAAGTTGGGAGATCATACTCTATATTAGACTGTTAAAGACCTAATGGCAAATATTGATAGTCTTATGATAACAATGTTATTCCTGGCCAAAAAACTCTTATTATCTAGTTAACTCATCATGCATTTAGGCAGAAAACTTAATGTGTATATATATTTGTTTTCTTAGTATATCAATAATATATAAATTTTCTTCAAAAATTATTTAATGTATTTCTAAATTATTATTAGGATCCAGGTTGTTTTTCTTGATAACATAATTGATATACTTAATTCAGTTAGTAATGTATAGACATTACAGCTTTTGGAGAAGGAGAGGGGAGAAAATTAAAGTTTTCATAAGCAAAAAAATGAGAATAAAGTTTTGATTTTTTCTCAAAACTGATGCTCCAAAAACATATCAAAAATTTGGACTCTATAATGTATCAGCAATATTGTATATGTTTAGATTATGGTGATTAGATGGATGTTCATTAGTCTTTGATAATAAAAAATATAATATGTTGAAAATAAGCAACAATATATGGTTTGCAATATACAAAACATGGTCATCCAGGAATCTTTTCAAGCTGTAAAATTATTGTCTACAAACATATAGAAAAAGAAAAAAGAAAAATTGACAAAAGGAAACAAGACATTGAAAAAGTAGAAAAAAAATCTCATTATAAATAATTCGTTGTAGCACTTGGGGTGGGGGTGGGGTGAAGTTTTTACGTAAAAAAAATGTTATTTTTATTTTTCTGGAAATATAAAAACTTTATCCCATTATCCTATTTAGGGAAACATATCTTACAATTTGACCTTTAATGTGTTTAATTAAAAAGCTTTATTAAAATATGGCCTAGCTTTAAACATCAGAACTTATTAAAAAGATAATTGAATTAAGGGTATGATAGAAAATGCTGCATTACCATGACAAAAGTGTTGTTTCTTGGCTATAGCTTCTTTTTGCTCAATTTCTCTCATTCTGCGTTTCGTAGGACAATTTTAACACATATATATTTTAAAATATAAAAATTTAAATACAGTTTTTGTTTTTTATGAAAAGTAGATACTGCAGTTTACTTAAAGTTTTTATTGCCTTATATTTAAAAAAAAAAACAAGAGTTTTTTTTTTCCTTAGAATAATAGATATTGCAATTAGTTTATATAAAGTTTTTCTTTTCTTATATATTTCAAAACTTTTAGTGAAAAAATATATTCAGTATGTTTTAAGAATTGATGCTGCTTTTATTAATCCTTTCATATGATGAATGGAGAGCTCTTAATTTGGTCGCAACTTAGTGCTGCTTATTTCCAATCTTGCCTTAACCTTTTTTACTTTGGTTTTTGAGAGTAAGCTTCTCAGATTGCCAGTCTTCTTGAACCAGCTTATTTCATTGTAAATTTTAATTGAAGAGAACTGTAATTCCTGGGAAAATAAATTTGCTTTTAGTAAGTCTTCTTTATTGTCAAATTCACTTTGGTAAAGTAGACCGATGAAATAAATAAAAAGAGAAACCTATTTAACAAAGAATAAAAGAAACTATTATTTTACATTTTCAATAATTTAATAACTGTATTGAAATGAAGTTTCATTTCTATGGTTTTATCTCACTCTTATTTTTTGATTTTTTATTCACTGTTATTTAACTGGATTACCTTTTTGAATTATTAGATCAGCATAGTACATTTTAAGATTTTTTTTTTAAAGGGGGAAGGGGGTAAACTTTTTCTATATTCAGCAATAGTAAAAACAGGTATTATCTTTCTCTTCATAGGAGCATAGCGCTTACTTGCATTAATGGTGAAGATAGCATCATACTATATTTTGGGGTTTTACAGTCAGTGCATCACTAGATTAGAAATTAAACTCAGATCTTTGTTTTTAGCTTGTTGTTATTAAAACTGAGTTCTACAGGATTTACGGGGTTTTTCAGGATATTGTCAGAACTTTCATGATCTAAATTTATTATAATATATATAAAACTTAGGAAGTAATTGAAGCTTCCAATGAATTATATAACGTAAATAAACTCAATTATTTATTTTATATATATATAGAATAAACTTATATTAAATTTGCATTAGCTTGCAATTTATATATTATTTATGTTGAGATAATATAAATAATATAATAGTATATCAAAACATCAACAATTTATATGAATAAATCTTAAAATTTAAATTTAATGCACTTAGTCACAAAGTAAGATCTTAATAAATAAACCAAACTGAATACGTTCTCATAGAAATAATATTTAAAATATTGTTTTTGCAATTGATGAATGTTTGAAGACCACTAGTCTTGTCAATAATAATTTAATTATACATCTTTAATGATTAATAATAAATGATTAACAGCAATAATTATGGACTATCTGAAAGTAAAATCTTTTTTTATTTTGAAATCTGGGTTACATCATGGCAGATGGATGCACTAATCACTTAAACACAAGATCATTCTTAGAAAAATAATAACTAAATTATTTTTAATATTACAATTATAATGAACCCTTTATACTTATAATTAGATAACTTCATATCCATGATGTCTGTTTCCAGGTCTTGTTGCAAATATTGAAATGGGTGGTGATAATGAATCATATTATAATATGAAATTTTTTCATACTTAGGCAAGCAAAAAATAATTATTATTATAATTTTATTAATTTATAATTTTTTAAATATTTTATTTATTATTTCATTCTTTTGTGGATAACTGAAACCACAGACATGGAAATTTTGGTTATGATATAACTGTTGTTCTAATTATCTTATCGGCTTGCTAATTATGGAGATTGCAGTTATGATAAAATATCACTAATGATGATCAAATTATATCACTGAGGTCATACTATTTTATTACTTACTTGTTTTAAACTGCTTTTGTTCTAAGAGTATAATACATTATAACTATTTTAATATTACAATCATATTCTGAAGATAAACAAAAAAAAACAAAATATTAAAGATACATGATAATTTCAACCACAGATTTTGAAATCTAATCAAGTGGAATAAGTGTATGTATGTAAAATAAAGATAAAATAGTTTTTAAATAATCTACAGAAGGGCAAAAGCATTTTCAATGGCCCTTCCAAAAAAAATAGTGAAGAAAAAATACTTTTTACTTGGTTAGATCCCTGTCAGCTGATATTTTCTAGCTAGGAATGAGTAGTTATCTATTTACTGACAATTAGATGACTAGCTAAATTGTAGAAAAAGATACTCAAAAAGATAGTGATTAAATATATCAACATTATTTCAAATATATCTGGTCAAGCTGATTTTTAAGTTTAAATTATGTTTAGTTGTAATTTTAGCATAAAAATCTTTTAATTACCATATTTTTATATAAACAATGCTTAAAACAATTTGAAAGTAAATGACATAAATAAATAATTGACATTAAAAGAAAGTAAAATATATTTATACTAGTGAACCAAATTTGTTTGGAGTACAAAAACAACTGAAAGTAATCTACAAAGAAAAAAACTCCACCAAAAATAATACTGAGATTATGCATTTTCAGGATGAGAGGAAAATGAAAGAGTATTAAATAAATATTTAATTTTTGATTTATCTACTATTATGTTTATTCTTTTTTCGAAAAATAAAAAATGTTTCATTATTCTTAAATATAATATATTCTACCTAATTCCTTTTTTGAATCCACAAATACATATGCTTTTTTTGTTATTGTTGAACTTATTTTGTATCTTTCTATTTCTCATTAAAATCAAACTACATCTTAAAAATTTGTATTTGCTGTCTACTTTTTTATTCTAAAAATATTTCAAACATCTTTATTATTTATTTTATATGATCTGCATTCCAATGGATCATTTCATTATTTTTCTAAATTCACTGTTTATATTGAGAATATGTATTAATACCTTATGTCTTAATTATCTCAATTATAACATTAAACTTTTTCTAGTTTGATTTTATTTTGTCATCTATCATTACTTTCTTTCACAAATTATATATAATGTTTTTTATTCTATTATTTTTTGTGTAATTATTATTTTAGCATTTTTTCAATTTAATATACTAAATATATTTTCTCCTTCTTTTGCCATCAAGTTTTTTAATAAACTTTTTTTTTGTTCTCTGTTTTTGCACTATCTTTCTTGATAATTTGTTAAATTCATTTTTGAATAATAACAAATCTTATAGTACAATTTTTTAAAATGATTTTTACTATATTTCTATTCTACTAACTATATCTCTCAGTACCAGATGATTTTTCTTACTCATTCACCCATATTTATTGTTATTGCTTTTTTTTATTATTAGTGTATATTGCTTTTCTGCAATTTGTTTCATATGCTATCTCATTAATACTTGCATAATCTCCCATCTTCATAAGATAACTGTTTCCATACCCCTTACATTTTGATAATTTCAAACTTGATACATATTAATTTTAAATTCTTTTGAGGACAGTATCTTCTAAGATCAAGAATTATGTTGATATACTTTTCACTAGAAATGATTATACATGTTGATGATTCATTTTATCTTTGCTTTTTATTAAAATATCATAATATTATACCGCTAGACTAATAATGAACTAAGTTTATTTTATCTTTTAAAAAAAAAAAAGAATGGATTACATAGAATAAATTTTCGAACTCAGTAGTTTCAGCTACTCCATTGTAAATGTAATTCCTGTCAAATACATTAAAATGTCAAGGAACTAAAATAGACATTCTTAGATTTTTCTACTATCTCTACAGCTATAGGTTATTTGCATAGATTACAGTCACTAATCTTTCATTAAAATAATTAATACAGATTACATGATCATTGATTCTACCCATCTCCACTTCTCTATCTAGTTATATCTCTCAATAAGTATATCAATCATTGATTTCTACCTTTTTCTAGAAGACATACTCTTTACTGTTCCTCATAGGTAATATTTGTATCTTCTTTTATTAAACATGTCTTCTGCATACACACTCAATTTTTTCTATCAAATGTATCTACCATTCTTCCAGATTTTTTTGTAATGTTCTCAATATTGGAAATAGTAATTTTTATTAATTTTTTTACTCTTTCTTTCTTATTAAAATAGTTAGCTACTGGCTATCCATCAGATTTTTTGGATATCCTTATAACTTCCTGCTCATTTCATTTTTTGTTGTCTTTTTTGAAGTAGGCATATGGAAACCCTCAATAATACTTATGTTTACAATTATTCCTATTATGCAATTTAAGATTTTAGAAAACCTAGGTACTTTTTCTCATTGACTTTTTTATTTGAGCCAAGACTTCAAAGAGTAGAAAGATATCTTTAAATATGAATACTATTGCTTTTTTTTAATCCAGATGTCTTTATGTATTTAATGTGTGTGTCAATGAATAAAAGTTTTAAGCATGGGGGGGGGGATAGTTTGATGAATTTATACCATGTGATTGCATTTAATAAGAAATAATATATTAATATTTAATTATATTTAAAGTTTATATCTGGGCTAATCATAATAAAATAATCTCTAGTCTAATAAGTGATTAGTAATAAAATTAATTTATCAAATACACAATAAATCAATATCCTCAAAAATGGAAGTTAATGAGATGCATTATGCTGCTATTTATTATGATAAATCAAATGTATGAATGCAAGAAATTTAGCATTTGTGAATTAAATTTTCTTGTTAATGTCTTGCACAGTTTTATTCTGCCAGACAGGTGGGAAAAAATGATGATATAGGCTAACATATTAATGTATAATGTTTAAATATATATATATTATATAATAATTTTAAATTTTGCATTATGTATAATTTAAATATAGATTGGGAAGATTAATGAATTAGAGAATTAATTAATTATAATGGCAACAATATCCAGGTTCTCTTTATTAAAAGAATTATTATTTTACCTTTAAAATTTTTAATATTCAATTGAGTGTCCTTTCAGTATTTTTATGGCATTTTCAAAACTTGAGAATCTAAAAGGAGAAATAATGATTTTTTTAAATAAAGAAAGTATATATATTTCTACAGTTATAATTAATTATCTTCGTAGTTCACTAACTGTTATAGTCTATATTTCATATATTATTATATATAGTTTTATATAAAACTAAAGATAGACATGTATATACATTTATTTTTATTCTGTTATTAAATTTATTTCAAATATATTATTTTAACTATTATTTTAAATCATCAATTTCTAGATATAAAATTTTTAAGTGTATTTTTCATCATAATTTTTTTTTTGAGAATAATTATATATATATATATAATATGTACACAATATAGCATATTTGACTATGTGCTCATTCACTCCATCATTTGTAATTGATTTATGATTGAGAGTAAATTATTAATAAATGTTGATCTTCCCACTACTTTATTAGCATTAACTTTATCATTGAAAGTCTTCATTTAATTAAACTTTTATATTATTATTTTAAACATAATTTTATTTAACGATTAGTATACACATAGACATATAAATATGCAGACATATAATAAAATAGGGGTAAGCTTTTCTTAGAAATTATAATTAACTAGCCCAAGCTATTTTAGGAGTGACAGTTTTAACGGAAAAAATAAAAGGATCCTTTTTTTTATAAATAGCTTATTACATGAAATGGCTTTCCATCGTCCCCTCATAGAAAAATAATGAAGAAGAGGATAGTACTCACCAGACCTGTCAATTGCCAAGTGGGGAAAGTTTAGGTGAATTTTCATTCTTATATTATTCTCTAACAAAGAATAGCTAAATACCCATTGAAACATGCTTAATAATTATCTAGATTAACTATGATAAAACAATCCATGAAAAATGAACCAGAAACCAAACCCGTTATTTATGCTGCAATTACGTGCTTGAATGTGACATGACTTTCCAAGAAACTAACTTATGTAATAATTCAATAAATGAATCTTTTACATTAACTAAAACTGTAGATACTTCAATCAGTACAATAGATATAGCATGCCTTCTGCATAATTTAGAATGATTATTTAGACATCCTATTCATATTTATTTTTGTTATTGATAATGATACTTAACTAATTTCTTTAATTGGCAGCTTTAATATTTTTAATAGTGATTATATTATATAATATCATTACATGCTGTCATTTAGAGTTTTACTCTTTAGATATGACTAATATCAATTCTGGTATATGTTCTGATTGGATAACTAGTACTGTGATATTATTTGTAGTTTATGTAATATTTTAACTTCTTTCTAAATTGGAAGTGAAACAGAAATTTTAAGTCATCAAAAAAAAAAAAACAACTAAAAAACTAATATGTCATCAAAGATTAACCAGAATGATAAACCATGGGTTCAGCACTTTTTAAGGATATGATACCCTCTCACCACTACTTATGAAGATCAAGCAATATTACAAACATTTTTTTTTAAGTCAATACATTAACACTCTTCTGACCAGTTCAGATTAATTTGGATTTTTTATTCTCTAGATAGGCACCCATTTATCAGCCAATAGTTGATGGCTGAAGAAACCTCATAATGTAATGGTAACGTATCTGCCTCCATATTTACAACTTCAGTTCGAATCAAAAACAAATAAATTTGAAAATATTTTCAGTTCGACTTTTTTTTTCAGATAGCTGCCCAGCATCCAACTTAACAACTATCCATATTGATTGATCAACGGATATCTATTTAATGTTAATTAAAATAAGAATGGCAAACCCAAACCCCTTATTAATTATCAATTGGCAAGCCTGATGAGTACTTAGCCTTTTTTTCACTATTCTTTTATTGGAGAGTATTTTGCTCTGCAGAAGACTATTTAAAAACTTTTTTTTAACCTTTATTAGATAACAATATAAGTTGTTTTGGGACTGATTATGTGAAATATTCTTTTTTTAAATTCTTATTCTGAATTATTAGCTTGCGTCAAATTTTAATGAAAACAATTGCAAAACATTTTTTTTTATTAAAAAAACAAAACATTATAATTGTTATTACTTATAAAGTAAAAAAAGGGAAGTTATATGGGAGTTAAAGAGTTATTAACTGTTTGTGTTATTAAATAATTGACATTTATAGTTTGAGTTTATGAATTTTTAAAAATAATATGTGGAGAGTAGCTTTTAAAAAAGCAATTATACGTCGTTCTAAATTTTTGCATTAAGTTTTTTTTATTTTTATTAAAAATGTGGTTTCAATAGTAATAGGGAAAAGCAGTAAATATAATTAGATCAAATTAAGTAAATGTTTAATAGAATATAGGGAAAATTTGCTTCATTAACTGTTCAATTTAGAAACCTGTTATTGTGATTATTTTAAGCTTCCTACAAATCATAATTATCTGTGCTAATAAAGTACTAGTATATATTATATGCGTTTTTATGTGTTCACTTTACGTTCTGATATTAATATTTCTTCTATTCATGGGCAATTTAAACAAGAAACTACTATAATTAAACGATTACTCTTCATCATCGTTCATTTATATTACTTTCTATATCACTTAATATATTGAAAGGATCAAGAGTAAATACTGTATACATAAAGAAAGTGGGGCATTATTTTGGGCAAAGTGGCAGCAGCCATTGAGAATTTGATAGCAGCATTAGTTTTTTGGCAGAAACTTTATAATGTACAGACATCTTTTTAGTTTATTATCAATATGATCTGTTATAAATTACCATTTATATATAAAACTGTTTTTCATTTCAACAGCATTTCTAGTTTAAAAAGAAAATATTGTAGTGTATTAATGGAAAGCACATCATTCTGATAAATCCATGATCTGGGCTCAAATTTAGAATGTTTTTTGAAGATTTATTTAAGTATTTGAGGATTTTCTAAACAAGATCAGAATTTTATTAGACGGCTGGAAAATAAAAATCTCAAGATAATCTGGGTGAGTATCGATATATTGACCATTAAAGGAAACGTGATATAATCTTCATTACTGGTAAAAAAAGGTCTCAAACATACGAGTGCTGGCTGAGTCTATGATTTAACTTTATTAAAAACTTTTATATCGAAATGTAGTTTTTAAAAAAAGAAGCTAAATGTAAGAAACTTATAAAAACTTGCACATATATTATTATGTCTGATATATGTAATAATTAATAATGTAGCAATTTTTATATATATTAATATTGGGGAAGGAAAGTACTTTTCACACATGCGCTAGAAAATTGACATGAACTCTACTGTCAGTACATTTATTATTCCTAGGCAACTTCATGATTAATCTCTCAGTTCACCTGGCACTTAATTTATAAATGCTTTTTTTTTAGTTAACCTATTTTTCAAATAAAGGTTAATTTAATCATTTTAAAAGGTTTTCTTAGAGATGTGTGTATGGTTTGAGGCATTAGATCAATCCAGATTATATTTTAATTTTTTATCCACCAGCCAAAAATAATTAGTTTTTATTTATTGACCAGTATTATAAAACTAAGTTGACTTGGATTATCTACCCAAAGTAATTCTAAGCTTATTTAGGATTTTGTTGCTATTTATATATATAAAGTATGTAATTCTTGATTTTGAATTCTAGGTCTGTGGTATGGAATTAACAACTGCATCTATCTTGAAGTCCATATACTATGCTATTATGACTAATTTTTTTCCATTCTTTTGCAAAGAAAAATATTGGTTCTTTTATGTGAAAAGACCCCCCCCCCCACATAGTTTAATATTATTTACTGCATAAAAAACATATTAATGAAAAAAGTGATGTATGCATGTTTTAGATAAAAAATATCAGTTTAAAAAGCATATAATTTTTAAGTGAACACGAGTGCATCTATTGAAATACATATTTGTGTTAACTGCATTTATGTATTCTTTATTGGAACCATATTACTTTAATTGTATTTATATTTAGAAGCCACAAGCTAGATTCATAATAAAACATAATTAAAATATTTTAAAACATCACTCTGCAAAGTAATTTTTTTAAAATCATAGTGCATAAAGTTTTTTTCTTTCATTGTCATAAAAAATACTTTTCATTGGCTGTCACATAAGCATTTTTAAGGCGCTTCTGTCGGAGGTTTTAGCCTTTCACGTTATTATTTTCAGTTATTTGAAATATAAACTCTAATTGTACATTTATAAATCAAATATAATTTTGCATTAAGTTAGTAATGATATTTTTTATGAAAAAAGAAATGTAAAACAATTATTTTCAAACATTATTATTTCACCAGTAGAATATCTTGCTGTATTTTTGAGTATATTTTCTGTTTTCCACATTATTCTAACATCTTTATCTCATCTATCTTTATTTGTTTTAAAAGTTTTTTAGATTCAGTTTAGAATTTTAGTTGAGCGTCTACTGTCATTTTTACTGGTAACATGTCTAGCTCATTTCTATATCTTATTTTCATTCTCACACCAGTATACTTTACTTTTAATTGCACTTTGTTAATTCTAATACAAATCTTTTTGTTTTTCCACAATCTCTATGTTGCTCTTTTTTTTTAAGTTTTTTTAATCACAGAACATAAGAAGTACATATAGAACTTATTCATTTAAAATCATTTTAAAACACATAGGCTTACTTCCTATGATGTGTTTGTACAAAAACAGAAATTATTTAGTTTAAATCTTACTTAGAATATATGCATTTATTTAGCTCGGTAATTATATAAAGAAAATTGATAATGTGTATTTATATCTTTCCCATATTTAAATAATAATATTAATTAAGTAGTACCACCTATTTATTTTATATGGGTGTATACATTCCATTGCATATACCATAAAAATAATTTACAAGTCAGACTTTCTAGTATCATTTTAATGAACTTGCAAATAATTCTCTCTTTGAGATTCTATTTTCTGACTGGTAAATTAGCTTGATATGAAAAAGAATTATTTGCAAGTTTATTATAATGACTGTTGAAGGTCTGACCTGTAAATTATTCCTATGCTATTAATACTAGAAGATTATTTTTTTGTAATTAATATTATAATTTCTCGTGTTACTTATTTAATAACTGTTTTCTATTTATTGCCTTATTAAAATTTTAATATACATGTATGCATTTGATAAATTTATATGAAAAATTATTAAACTGTGCAAAAATATCTTTTGTGGGGGCTTGTTCACTGTGAAAGCAAACAAAAAAAATGTACGTTTAATAAATGAGCATGTGATATCTTTTACTTTTTCAAATAAAATAAGCAACATATGTATAGAATAGGATTCTTCTATTTTCTGAATTGGTGATGTAGAAGTTTCAGAAATTGTAAATAGAATGAGTAAAATTAATAAATATGAATGACAAATTATGAATAGAAAATTATACTAAATGTTAATGCTTTTAAATTGAAAAGTTAAATAACTTAAATCAATAACAGAGGTAAAAATTAGGATAGTAGTTGCAATGGAGGGCAGGCTTTTCATAAGAATAAGATATTACTTTGGCCCACTGAAATAGTTTTAAGAAAGAAATTGGTAGATAGTTTTCCCTCAGACATCTACAGCAAGTTTTCTCTTAGTTGTCTAGCTTTAAAAAAACTGATATTATATATTAACTTTGAATTTATTAGAAGCAAATAAATAAATTAGTAAATTAAATGTATGGTTAATTCTTTGGGAAGAAGTGTGATATTTGAGCATTCTAATGATAGGATGAACATTTAATAGTTCCCTTCAGTTATTCTAAAGCAGCCTTTTTTATTTATATTAATAAATTAGATAGTTCTGAATCTTCCACTAAACTATCAAATAAATAAATATACATAAAATACAATGTTATCCCAGTTAGCAAGGACCCCCCCCCCCACAAAATGCATTGTAAAGTAAAATCTCACATAAAAAAATAAGTAATTATAATGAGTTCATATGGGGGGAAAAATAATTAATTACTTTAAATTCTAAATATAAAAAAATTTGAATAAAAAAGTAGTTTTAATTGAAAAAAAAATTAATGAATAAACATTTTATTAAACATACTATTTAAAAAAATCTCTGGGTAAATATACTATATAAAACATTTTGATAGGTATAATTTTAAAAGGAAAAAAAAAATCCCTTTGATAATCTACTATTTTTCTTTTTACAATCCACAGAATGGTATTTCCTGAATTATGATTCATTGAAATAAAGTATGAAGAAAAAAACTAATCACAATACAGATTTTGAAATTAAAAAAAGAAAATGTAATGCAATGCAATTTTACATTTTAAAATTTATTTTTGATGCACTTTGTTATTCAATTAATAAAGTTTTTTTATTCATTTGAATTTTTTTTTTTTTTGCAGTGTTATTAATTTTTAAAAAAAAATTAAATTGTGATTTTTTTTAATTTTACATAAACACTGTGAAATTAAATAAAATGTAGTTAAAGAAATGTAATGTACAGTTGATCTCTGTAATTTTAATAATGTATGTTAATGATTAAATCTTTTATTTTTGTTAGCAAATTTATATTTATGATAAAATCAACTATTATCTTGAATAAGTCACAAACAAATTACAAGATTATTGATTAAAAATTAAAAAAATTAATAATATTTTAAACATATGTTTAATAACTTTTGATCATTTAAAGTTGATTATTAGTTGCATAATGCACAAAACCATTTTTTTCTTAAAATAACTTTTAATTATGATAATTGTATTTATAATTATGATCATATTTTTACTTCAGATAAAATAATGTTTATAAGAATTTTATTTCATAAAATTGATTGAATGTATTTACTTTATTTAATATATATATCAAAAAATGATCAAATTTTAAATTAAAACTTGTTCATAATGTTGTCTTTGCAACGTAATATATTAAAAATAATTCAATCAAAAATTATTTAATAAGACAACTTTTTAAAAAATATTATGTTTAATAAACTTCACCAATCCAGATTTTGCTTCTATATTGGAGCCTTATCAAGATGTAAATACATAAAGTTATATTATAATTCCTTCTATTTTACAGCAACTCCATCTATAGGCTTCGTAAGTTGTCTTATTAAATAATTTTTGATTGAATTATTTTTAATATATATACATCATTAGATGGAGCTTTACCAAGACCTCCAAACAAGCGTATTTGTTTACATAAACGTCAGAGTCAATATTCACTGTCTCATTCATTTTGCTCCACCCTCAGATCAGCTGATTTCAAGCTGATTTGCTCTCATCAGTGAAGGGATAGGAGTTAGAAACTAGACCTAAATATTAACTCCAAGCGTTTTATGCAAAACGTTTCTATCAGTTTGCAAGCATGAATTTTTTAGACACCTAAATGTCTTCAAACTCAGCCTATCAAACTAGATAGCTATGTGGGTCTGATATCAGTTCAGTTTCTCCACATAATCAAAGCTTCTGCAATCTATATCATTGCAAGTAAACTTTAAAGGTACATTTATGAAAAACAAAACAAGTTTTATATACGTAAAAACCTGCTATCGCTTGTATTATTGATCAATAGATGGAGCTTTACCAAGACCTCCAAACAAGCGTATTTGTTTACATAAACGTCAGAGTCAATATTCACTGTCTTTTTCATTTTGCTCCACCCTCAGATCAGCTGATTTGCTCTCATCAGTGAAGAGATAGGAGTTAGAAACTAGACCTAAATATTAACTCCAAGCGTTTTATGCAAAACGATTCTATCAGTTTGCAAGCTTGAATTTTTTAGACACCTAAATGTCTTCAAACTCAGCCTATCAAACTAGATAGCTATGTGGGTTCAGTTTCTCCACATAATCAAAGCTTCTACAATCTATATCATTGCAAGAAAACTTTAAAGGTACAGTTATGAAAAACAAAACAAGTTTTATATACATAAAAACCTGCTATCGCTTGTATTATTGATCAATAGATGGAGCTTTACCAAGACCTCCAAACAAGTGTATTTGTTTACATAAACGTCAGAGTCAATATTCACTGTCTCTTTCATTTTGCTCCACCCTCAAATCAGCTGATTTCAAGCTGATTTGCTCTCATCAGTAAAGGGATAGGAGTTAGAAACTAGACCTAAATATTAACTCCAAGCATTTTATGCAAAACGTTTCTATCAGTTTGCAAGCATGAATTTTTTAGACACCTAAATGTCTTCAAACTCAGCCTATCAAACTAGATAACTATGTGGGTCTGATATCAGTTCAGTTTCTCCACATAATCAAAGCTTCTGCAATCTATATCATTGCAAGAAAACTTTAAAGGTACATTTATGAAAAGCAAAACAAGTTTTATATATGTAAAAAACCTGCTATTGCTTGTATTATTGATCAATAGATGGTCTTGGTAAAGCTCCATCTATTGATCAATAATACAAGCGATAGCAGGTTTTTACGTATATAAAACTTGTTTTGTTTTTCATAAATGTACTTTTAAAGTTTTCTTGCAATGATATAAATTGCAGAAGCTTTGATTATGTGGAGAAACTGAACTGATATCAGACCCACATAGCTATCTAGTTTGATAGGCTGAGTTTGAAGACATTTAGGTGTCTAAAAAATTCATGCTTGCAAACTGATAGAAACGTTTTGCATAAAACTCTTGGAGTTAATATTTAGGTCTAGTTTCTAACTCCTATCCCTTCACTGATGAGAGCAAATCAGCTTGAAATCAGCTGATCTGAGGGTGGAGCAAAATGAAAGAGACAGTGAATATTGACTCTGATGTTTATGTAAACAAATACGCTTGTTTGGAGGTCTTGGTAAAGCTCCATCTATTGATCAATAATACAAGCGATAGCAGGTTTTTACGTATATAAAACTTGTTTTGTTTTTCATATATATATTACAACTAAATATTAACACACTTTGCTGTTGTACATTATCAAGATATGTTTTTGATTATTTAATGTGTTGAATGAAACTGGTGGGAGTTTTTTGATTCTGTAATCATTAAAGATAAAAATCTACTTTATGTTGGATATGTCATAAATGAAAGCACTGATTGTCTTTCTGGATAAAAATTAAATAAAGTACATTAATAATAATTTAATTCTATAATCATAATATAATATTATTTACTGTATAATGAACACACTCTACTATACATTTTTAACATGTTTGTTGCCATTTTATTTTTGGAAGACATAGCTTTAATGAAATCACTATACTATGACATCATTAATCTTACAAATTGACCACTATTTTTTCAAAATGGCAGCTGTATTCCTAAAAAAAATTCTAAATTTTTTGTAAAGATCATAGTAGTGAATAATCTATTGCAAATCAAACTAATATGGACAAATTGATGATGGTCATCGTGATTAGTGTTTACTTAAAGATCCATCACTAATGGTATAAGTAAAAAAATAAATAAGTCAAATATTTTTCAGATATTTTATTAAAATGAGCAAATATTTCAGACATTTAAACTTTTACTGCATTATTTATGTATATATGAATAATTTATTTTTTAAACTCATGTATAATGAAGCTATGATATATGTTGTATCAGTATGCACTACTTCAATTATAGACTATTAAATATATATAAATGTGAATATATAAAAAAATAAATTAAAATTCATAAATTTAATTAATACATGGCAGCAGCCATTTTTCTATCGCAGAGCACCATAAAGCAATCATGTTTATTAATAAAATTTCTTTCACTTAAGTTGAAAACATATATATATATATTATTTTTCACTTTGATATGGTACAGTATTTCATGTAATAAAATGTTTCCTAAGTGTAAAACTGAAAGTTATAAAATTAAAAAAAATAGTAAAATATCCTTTTTAACTCTTCTGGGTGAAAAGTCCTCCTGTCTATTTTGAAAAGAACCTAGTGAATCTTTTGTTAAGTAATGCTCCATATTTAAAAATTTTATTTTTACAATTAAATCTTTTTTTCTATACAGTATATAAACCTAATTTTTACATTATTAGTTACAAATGTAGCTTTCAAATGATAGCAATTTTAAAATATATATATTTTTAAAAAATATGAAAATAAATATCTAGACAAAGTTTTTATCTATAATAATGAAGCACAAGTATCATTGGATGTAATTTACCTGTACAAAAAGTTAGAACAAAATGTTAGATATTTGAATTTTATGTTATTAAATGAAGGATATTATTGTTATTAAAATTTTAAAGAGTATTTTATTTACTGTTTAGACAAAAGCTATTTCTTTTTACCCAATAAAAACTATTTCCAGTGGCTGAAATGAATTTTTTTTAAGACAATATTTTATTAGTAGTGTAGTTCTTGGTTTAAAGATAAGTCTTTTACAAAAAGATTGCATCATAACCATTAATTTGTAAACAAACTACTAAAAGTTACTTTTTTTTTTTTTACAAATCTATCATATTCAGTAATTTATTATCAGGCTAAAATACTCAGCCAATCAGAAACTCTCATTTCTATTGATTTCTAAACATGTGTCATGTTAATAGAGTTCTGTCAATCACAGAAAAAGATCCATATAATGCTGACAATTAATACATTAAAATTGCAGCAGCAGGAAAAAGCTACAAACTACCACAAATCATAATATAAAGTTATAGATAAGTTTAAAACAATATAGAGAAGATAATGATCAAAGCACACAGAGCTCTCATAACACCTAAAATATCAAAATCTATGCAGAGACATCATAAAGCTAGGACTTTAAGCAATAAAATGAAAGTTATCAAAGAGTATACTTGTATTTAAAATATTACAAAGTAAGATCTGTAAAATATCTTAAATCTGTAAACTTAAAAAAACTTTGAAGAGTTTAACTGAGAAACACTTAATGGGTAATGACAAATAGGTGACTTTATAGATTTGGAATCTGATATGGATTTAAAAACATCAAAACCTTTAGAAAAGACTATTGCCTGCTGATATTGTTGCTACTAATTACATTTCCACAAACAAAAAAATGTTATTGAAGAAAAAAAGATATTATCTAGAGCATGTTTATTTGCAATAAAAATTTGATATTTCACTATCCATTTTATTTATTTTTTCTTCTCATGTGTCATAGCATCAGCTGGGAAGTGAACCTGCTAACCCGGGACAAGACTGCTTGTAAAGCAGCTGTCGCTCACCTCTCGGCCACCAATGATGCTTGACATCCATTTTATTTTTTAAAAAATAAAGATATGACAAAGCAAGTTTTTTATTTTGCTTATTTTTTGAATGAATGTGAATGATGAGCTCACACATTAAATACCCATGTAAATGTGCTCCCTCAATTTATTATTAATAACATTTAAAAAAAAATTTGTTTATACTATAGTCTTAATTTCTATATGTATATTATGCATACACACTAAAAAAGCATTTGATACATATATGTGTGTTGAAAGATCTTGCACCCTTACAGTTCAATAAACTATGTATTTTATTGTAATCAAAGCTTATCAATAAAATATAAGTTATTATTTGTAATGCTGCTTGGAACAAGATATAGCAGATATTGTGGCTCTATTGTACAAATAAAGCATTTTATTGTATCTCCCCACTATTTACAAGCACTTTTACTATACAATGCCCCTGATTTATATACATTTAATGGGTCCTGTTATTTATTTGCATTTAATCATTTGTTATCCATTAATTTATTTATTTTTTAAAAAAATCAAAAGTCAAGCTTAGCAAATTATCTTCCATTTCTGCTTCCTTGAAGAAGTTTATTTCTTACATACCAAATCTAACTCATTTACTTTCATGCATGTTAGTATGAGTAAATTATTTATTTACTCAATAAATATTACATGCTTATTTAAAATAAATCAGATTGCACTAACAGGCCATTTTGTAATTTGACTTGCATAAAGATTTATGAGTTGTCTTTTAATTTGTCCTATATAAATATAAATAGTTCTTAACTTAAGAGGAATCTGTTTCATGTCTTTTTTTGCTTGAGGTGAATTTTACATAAATTGAATTTTTCCTTTAAATGCTTGTTTAGCTGTCTTATTCATGGTGCAAAATATGAACTTTTTAACAAATGGATATAAGGATTACTGTATTTAAAAAGATATGTCCAACACTATGAAATCAGAAGAACTAAGAAAATTACATTGACCTGTATATCTTTTTTTTTTTTTTTCATGTATTTTGCATTATGAATATTTCATGAAAATCTTGAATTCTGAAGATAAAATAATTTATGGGATTTTTTATTTATTTATTTTTAGCAAAGCTTTATATTACTTTATATAGAAGATGTGAACAATTAAAAGAGTAAGTGTGAGATTGGATAATAAGAAAAAGTTATGTTGAAAGATAAGATCTTCGATGTAGAGAAGTAATAAGAAATTATTTAGCAAGGAAATTATGAAAATGGGAAAAGAATGGCTGGGGAAGGGATGTACTTGGAAGAAAAGTAGTTATGAAAGACCTTGGAAAAGTGTGTAGAAAATAAGAGGAGAAATTGAAGAAGAACGATTATGAATAATAGAGGGAGTAATTGTGAGTATTTCAAAAGTTGAACAAGTGACAGAAAGACTTAGAAAAATCTGATTTGGTGAGGTGTAGGAGTTTTTTTCATAGCAAATAATTAAAGTCGATTAGAATGTGAATTCTGATGATCAGTTTTCATTTTGAAGCACAATAGTTTTTTGCATTGCCTTGATTTTAAGTTGCACTACATAAATTAAATGTCTGGCCAATTATACTGTAATAACTTGGAAGTTATCGTAATTTTAATAATTTAAATAAATTAAGGTAAACAGATTAATATATATACTTAGATCAGTAGCGGCCAATTTTTGAATGCCATAATTATAGAAATAAGGAAGTAAACATATTGCGGAGAGCCGTAATATTGTTGCTGCCCCCCCCCCCCACTATTCTCACCCCCTCCCCATCAATTTACAAAATTTTAAGCTTTGTTTGTTTATATATTTTAGGATGTATTATATAATAGTAGTGTTAAGTAAAAAAAGTAATAATAAATTTAAACGTTTTTCTTTTCTTTTTAAAAATGCACATATTTAAATTATTATTTTTTATTGTTCCATCTTTTAATTTGCTAATATTTAGTCTGTGATTTATCATCATTAAAGCCTTAGAAGTTAATCTATTTCATGTTTCTGAAAATATAAATTATTTATAGAAGAAATTATAATTTCTCTTCAACTATTCAGAAAAAAAAAATAAAACATTTTTTTTTAGAAAAAAAAAATTATAGAAATAATTTGGAAAACGGTTTTAGTTTGAGTATTGCCAATTTTAAAATTTTCATCTTATTTATATCCGATATTTCTACCATTTTCCAAAACTGGTTAACCACAATGGATATCAGCTAATTCAAATCTACATATAATTAGTCAAAATTTGTATTATTGTAATTATCAATAAGATGTCAGGAAAGATATTTAGGAAATAGAATTATTATTATTTTTAATCTTTAAACAAATACATTTTTCCAACAACATTATTTTAATTAAAATGATATGGGATTCAGAAAATGTCTAAAATGACATGTCTTACATAGCCTGGAAAGATTGTTATCCCTGGCCAATTAACTATTAGAGCAATTGAAATAATAGTACTATTTGTAGTAATAGTAGTTAAGAAGGAGGCAGTGGTCATAGTGATAGTAGAAAGATAAATATTATAAATCTATTTTTTTAAATATAATTTATATGGAATGTACTAAATTTATTTAATACAAATTTTTTAAAAACTAAATGGAGGATAGGATTAATGGGTAAGGAACTGTCAAGATTTAAGATCAGTATAGCTGCCTTTGATCAAATTCATCTCTAGAAGAAGTAAGTTTAATAGAACAGGTAGATAGTTACAAGTTTTTTTGGAAGGTTGGATCAGCTAGTAAAAGGTGAAGGGCATTATACTGTATTTGCTGTAAAGTTTAATTTAGTATCTTTTATTCTTGAAATTTGTTGACATATCAATGAAAGGCTAATGGTATTAAAACTTGACTTGCACAATGCTACCAGTCACCATTTTATTAGTGTATATGTTCCAACATTAAATTGCAAAGAATTCAGAGAAAGAAAAATTGTATTTTTTTCTGGATATCATTATTAAATAAATACTATTAAAAAATGTGAATTTTTTCTTGAAGACTTTAAAAGCATGTGATAATAGAAATAGTAAATAGACTTTTGTCAAAGGTTATTGGCAATAATGGTATTGGTACTGTGAACTCAATTGGTCTGCGGTTATTGAATCTTCACACATCATATGGATTGACTATCACAAACATTTTGTTTAGAAAAACTCACTATAAAGAAACATGGATACATCTTTACTCAAAATAATGGCATTTAATAAAAGAAGTTTGTATTACATGAGAACTTCCTAGTGCAGATTGTTGGATAGATCATACTTAGTATGTTCCAATATTAAAATGATAATTTAATTAAAAATAGGTCTTATTCCAATCATATTTCAAAGAAGAAAAAAATCTTTCTTTAAACGTATCTACTATGTATGCAACATTCAAATTGCTAATTTGGATTTTCAAGATTGTCATGTTCTGGGTTGTGGAAATATTTGAAGGAGTGACTATGGATACAAATTAATCTGTTTTTGAATTCACTAAAAAGAAGAATCGTGACTGGTTTTCTGATAATTATCTTACTATTGCTTGACAGAATAACAAATTAAAAGTAATAGTTCAAAAATTGACAAGAAGAGTTAACAATGATTGGTGGATTAAAACTGCAAAGAAGATGTGGACATTAACTAATCAGATTATTTTACTTTTTTTTTTGATGCACTGAAAGCAATGAACTGGAGAAATAGTGTCACAATCCTATTGAATCTAGAAATGATATGATGAGTATTATATTTTGACTTACGAATAATGATGAAAGGATTGAAATGAAGGCTTTTAACAATATATTCATTTATCTATTGATTTATATCTGGATAAAGATATCCAGGTTAGTCAAATCATAACAGTTCTTTATAATCCTAAAAATGGAAAGACTGCAAGTCTTGATGAGATCCTTAGAGGTTTTAAAATATGATATGTTACCTCCAAAAATATTGAAAGTTTTTAGGAATATATGGAATCATGAAATTGTACCACATAATCTTAATGATATTTCTATTATTTTAATTTTTAGAAATTTTGCAATAATTATTATGGAAATAACATTATTATCCACCACAACAAATGTACTTTTAAGGATTTTGTTAAATAAATTGCCTCCAGTCATAGATAAATGCTTATCAAGGAGTCAGTAGGTTTTATTAAGCAAATATAAAAAAATGTTATGAATAAAAGAATGGTTTATATATTGCTTTTGTTGATTTAATCAAGGCACTTGATTCAATCAAATAGGTTTATAACATTGTTTACAAGTAATTGTTTGTTCACCAAAGTTTATTTGTATTATATAATTTCTACAAGAATGGAATGAGAGGAAGTGTTAAAACTGCAGGTAGAAAATCTGAAGCATTTGAAATGAAAACCAATATTAAATAATATTGGGTTTCTCCAACATTATTTTTCAATTTTTATGACAATTGCCTTTGAAACTACTTTTAGGGATCAAGACACGATATAAGTTTGATGGTAGAATTTTACTTTGACTCGATTAAAAGCAAAAGTAAGAATTTCATATTTTTGGATTCTGGATTTAAACTATACTAATGATTGTGCTATACCAGTTCAAAAAAGTCATTATCTATCAGTGATGGAAAAAAAATCCTCCTCAACTTTTAGTTTGGATGATTGTCATCATGAAAATGTAAACTAATGTAAACATCTTGTTAATTTTATAAGTAGAAAGGTGGACTTAGACTTTGAAGTGCAGCACTGTGATACTATTGCTTTTAACAAGTTAAAATGGGATATTTTATCACAAGGGTATAACTACTGCAACTAAATATAGAGCTTCTATATTATCTAATTTATTATATGGAAGTTAGACTTGGACAACCTAATACAATATAAAGGCATTAGAAAAGTTTCATTTAAGGATGTTCCATATGATACTATAGAGTTCATTATTATAAAATAACATCTTTATGGAATTTGACTTGTGAATGAACAAATCAAGCATTCCTAAAAGAGTATTTTATAATGAACCTGAATATGGTTTTTAGAGAAGATATTGACCTTGTTTATGTTATAAGGACTAACTCAGAAATATTCTAAAGATGTGCAATGTTCATTGTTTTCATTGGAATATATGGCAGGGAATAAAATATATTGAAAAAGCTACAATTAGATATGAAGTTTAAATATTTCAGAAAGGAAATTTTTCCTACAGAAGTTAGAAAACAGCATTGTAAAATGTCATATTAACAGAAAAATGGACTATCGTATTCTATATAAGAAAGTATTGGTGTTTTGCAGATTGGTTTGTATGGTCATTGCAGAAATCATCTCTAGTTTAGTACTATTTTTTTGTTTGTTTGCTTGGTGTTATTTTTTATCTTTTTCTCCTGGAGTTGGAATGACCATATTTTGTTGCTGCTGATTATGATATTTTTTTTATTCAGATTTATACTTTAATTTTATATTAAAAATCAGACATTTAAAGTTTATTAATGCATGATTTCTTAATTTATGTTTGAAATTTTTTTTTAGTCATGTACTACATCTTATGTATTTCTCAAATTAATACTTGCAACATTATATAATTGTAGATGCAAATAAAATGTACATGACTTTCAAGATGTATTTCAATTGAACCCGTCTCATCACTCGACCCATATACCAATGTCATTTGCTATTAGTTTTTTATTTATCTAAAGAATATCTCACTTTTATTTACTAATATCACTTTAGTAGCATGTTCTTTTCTATTAATAATAATCATTTTTAATGTTAGAATTTAATGATATTTACTGTTGATTTATTTAATATGCACTAGATAAAAAAGGAAAAATTATTTACTTGTATAAGTTTACTGAATATATAAATACAGACATACCCATTAATAAAATGTAAAATGTTGGTTAAAAAAATAACTTAAACATTCTAATTAATAATGCATATTAAATTCTCTGTTCCAAGGCAGGTTAATGTACCATGGTATGAAGAGACTACAATAAATGTAAAATGAATATTAGTGATGGTTAACAGTGCTGTAATTTTCTTAATATAATTTACATTGAATCTTTTTATTTGATCTACATTATAAAATTATGAAACCTCTTTAATTATTAAATCACAAAGTTCTTTTTTCTTTAAAAAAAAGTAACAATGCTTATTGTTGCTTTGAAGTACAATATAAAATTAGAAAGCCATTTTATGTTATTAAATTTCAACACACGGTTTTTTTTTTTGTTTGTTTTTAATGACAATTACGTTGTAACATAATGAAGTTTCTTTACATTATTAAGTTATAATGTATATTACAAAAGTTACTTACAAAATACAAAATTCTCATGATAAAGTCAAAACATGAATTATTGCTTTTAGAACTATTACATCTTTCTGTGTGCGCTTAATGAAGAGTGAATGGAAACATTCATTTGACTGAGTTGAGTGGATCATAGTCTTAATTTAATTTTGAACTAAGAATCACTGAATTGTATATTATCTAGGTTATTAAAAAAAATTCTTAGTCCATAGGGAAGTTCTTTAATTATCTGAAAAATTCTTTAGGATCCATTCTGGTTTAAGTTGAACCTCTTCATAGCAATGACTTGCTGATCACTATATCTAGAGATCTTATAGTGTTTTGAGTTGAAATAATTTAAAACTTTTGTTTAAAAAATGAATTAAAGTAATTAAAACTTTAATTTGAAAGCTGGGTTCCGTTATTTTTATTTTTAATGGGATTTTTTTTATTAGTAGTAAATTTAATTTTAAAGCTTTTGACAGTTTTTTTATGTATATAAATATCGCCAGATGTGTTTTATTAGGAATGTTTTTTAATGGTAAATTGTAAATAAAACTTCGTAGCAGTTTTGAAAACCATTTATCAGTAAGATAAAACATATTTTTACAGTTAACTTATAAAAAAAAAATTATATAAATTACTTAAAAGTTAATTTATAAAAATTGTTATATACTTGATTAAAGAGATGCTAAAGCCAGACTTCCAAGTAAATTCAGATTTTTTTCTTTTCACATAGATAATTCATGGTCATTAGGAAGCTATTTCTTAGGTAAAAAGGTAAAACAATTTTAAATGTTCATTGCAAGACAAATGTCTCCCCCCCCCCCGATAAGGATCAGTGAAGAAAATGACAATACTTCTGGTTAAACTACTGCTGTTTGATAGCTGTTTCTTGTTTTTCCATCCCTTGTTTGTTATTCGCTAACTTATTCATAGATAAATACCCATTTATTAACAAATAACTTCATGGGTAGCTAGATTAATCATGAGCCAGTTATATAAATAAAATCTTATGTTTGTATAAAAATCCTCAACTAATTCCCCTCCCTTCTTCAAAGAAATCATTTTTATTGAGATTCAAACTCCAGATCATGGATATAGGAGATAGGTGTAATAATCACCACACTGCAAAATACTTTCCCATATTAGCCAATCAATAAAATAAAACAAGATTTTTGCATTTAACCTATCATTATTTGAAGAAAAAATGTTCATGTGTTATATTTAAATCACTTATTAGAAAATTTATAAAGATTGATATACATTGTGTGTTCCAGTCAAAATGTAACTGGTTATTTCAGCACTATCCCTGAATTAATTTTATGTTATTTAGTTACATAGTTTAGCAATTTACCACAAAAATGTGATAGTATGTTTCATATCATCATTAATTATCTTTAATGCACTTCCTGTCATCACCAAATCTTGCAAATCAATTGAAAACATTTTTCCAACTCATGGCTTTACTGTTATACACAGTTTGAATCAATTTAGATGTTTTAGTAGCAGTTTTGCCTGCATAGGTAATCGCAAAGCCAGATTTCAAATAAAGTATAGAAAGTATTTATGTTATTGTAAAGAATGAAGTTTGGCTTTGGCATAGCTAATGGGAAAATTAGATCTTTGAAATTACAGCATATCTTTGTTTTAACTTTTCAATGATTAATTGTAAATGGAACTTAATAATCTTGACACAAAAGATTTGAAATTATTCAAATGGAAGTCAATCTCTGATAATGCGCTATTTCTGAAATATTATAAATTTCCCCACACTCGCCCGCCAGTAAGATTTTAAAAAACTTAAGTGAATCATTTAAGTTTAGAGTATACATTCTATATACACCAGCTCTTACATACCATGCTTAAATCAGGGCTTGAGTCTTTTGTGTGCCTGATGTTATAATCAAATATTCAATTATACAAATCTTATATTGGTAAATATATAAAAGGGAAAAATTCAACCAGTATTCCAATAGGTCAGGGACATATGATATATTATAATTTTTGAAGGAATAAAATATAGTGCATGTGTATAAAGTGCTATATCTTTAATTATTAAAACAGGCATAACTCTCTATATGTATTGCCACTCAGTGCAAGCCAGAATAATCAATGGATACCGTAAGGCTTGTGCATAAAATCCTGATCTAGTGCCTATTCATCCAATATCCTCAGACTAGTTTCTAGCTTGTGGCTTTCGTCAGTGAGGAGCCTTGGATCTGAGAGCACTGCACCTAGATCTTAGGATCTAATGCAACCCTCCAGCAGCCACCTTTTATCTCTATTTAACTGCAAAACTATGAGACTCAAATTGAAAACACTATAATATTTTCAATCCAAGCTCATCAGTTTATATAGTCATATAGGTCTGAATTCAGTTCAGTACCCATACATTTTGGTATCTTTGGTTCTTTAATAACCATAGCCACCACTATCCTATTAGGCAGGATTGGTTTTAAGCCAATAAATATCACATGATCACTATAACAGTTTAGAGCAAGTATAAGAAATAGTGTGATGTTTATCATTAATTATTACATGTATATATGATATTAATCATATAAATGAAATATATATTATTTAAATTAATAAGCTGATAGTGTGTGGGTTAATACATCCACCTATTTTGATTGAAATTTGAAGATGAAATCTAGATAGAATTTGATAAGCAAATGATTTCCAATCAAGCTTAATACTTTTTTTTATTTTAGATAACCAGTCTAAAGCTAAACTAGCTAGCAATGCATACATTGATAGGAATTTAGTTATTTGAGCTAGAAAATAAAAGACGAAGACAAAAACCATAAAAAAAATTTTCATTAAATGACAAATATGTAATTCTGTGTGGAAAGGGAAAAGCAAAACTATGGTGCTGCCATGGGCCATTAAAGGATGTTTTACTTACCTACATAAAATTAATATGTATATATAGAGCATATTTGTTATTAGAGTATGTAGACAGATTCACTAATTTTATTAGCTTATGTCCCTTAAATGCCATAGTTAGAAGTAAATTCGCATAATAAATATTTATTTATAATTAAACTTTATTTTAATCGTATGCATTTTTTTCTAAAAATGTTTGTTTTGTTTAGATATCATGTGACCAAACAATTCTGCCCGTTTTTAACTTATATCATTTTAATTTCTATAATTAATTTACTTTATAGTTATTTCTAAATTTATTTACATACTTAAGAGCTTTTAGGCATTTAAATATTTTTAATTTGTTCCATATGCTAATAAATTACTAAAATTATCGCTTAATAAATAACTTGCTAACTACATTATACTGTAATGTTTATCATGAAGTGGGAGAGGGAATAGACTAATGTTAACTTTGTAAAAAGTAATAATAAGTTTTAATATAATTGTGTTAGTTATATATAAAGAAAAAATATTCTCTTAAGTTGATTAATGTTTACTTTAAAAAAAAAAAATTCAGATTTAACAGATAAACATTGTCTTAAAATAATTAAATATATGTAGTGATTTTATTTATTTTATAATTTAGTTGAAAATGTGAAGTTTGAATTTAAAATGCTAGATAAAAAGACTGAAAATGTTACAATATATATGTAAATTCATATACTAATACATGAGATGAAAAAAACGAGAAAAAAATCCTTCCTAAATTACTTCTCATTACATTAAAATTTGAAAATATTCTCTTTTTTATTAATTACTCAATCCACCACTTAATATCACACGATCTTTTGACTAGTTATAATATTATTAATGTTATTCTAAAAATAAAACAATTTTAAAAGAAATGGGCTGAGCTTTTTATAACAAAATAATAATAATAACTGATAAACTAAAATCATTTTAAATTGAATCCATCAGATAAGGAATTTTTAGGAAAAGATATATTTAATATATAGGGTATATGAGCACAAACTTTCACATGACCCACCACTCTCCAATCTATCTCATAACACTGAGCCACTTGAACACATATATGTCGAAAAGATAAATAATTACCAATATACGTATTTCATGCTAAACCAGCAATCATCAGTTGGTCTAGATTATCATCTATACACACATATGCAACAAGTGCTCAAATATATATATATTAAGATAGCCAATCTTCATACTTTAATGGACAGGCTTCAATCCACTCCACACTCCAACTCTTCAACCGTCCATCCATTTGAAAATCTAATGGTGGAACGCTCAAAGATCACCCTGAGGCTAGGATTCTAGTCACACCCATGTTGACCTAAAGTCAATCTGACTCCTCATGACATCAGTTTCGAAAAGTAATTGAAAAATAAATCAATAGATTGCTCTTTGCGATAAAGAAGATAGAATATTGATGTGTATATTTAATTATCATTAATATACATATTGAGTATAATCTTTAATATTTCATTGATAGACACTAGAACTGCACTACATCATTTAAAAAAAAATTAAATATACATTATAGTTACATGAAATTTTATAAACAACAAAGCTATAGAATGAATATATATATTTTAACAAGTTCTTGATATAGTTTTCATTCATCTTTTATTTCCAATAATCATTTTAACACATATTAAGTTTTTATGCATTTGTTGAAGATAAATTTTCATAACCATATATATATTAAATGATCCATAAAATGAACATATTATAAAAAACAGTAAAAACTAAGAAAATATAATAATTAGCATAAGAAAAAATGAATTTAAACATTTTTAAAGTTACATTATTTTAAATTTATTCATAAATTGCATATTTAGGTTTGTTAGTTTTAAAATTAAAACATTTTTAATACTCTGAACATATTCTATGCAAAATAATGAAAAAATAAGATATGAATATATTTGCCGGTCATTGTTAAAAAGTTTATATATATATAAATGGGAACCCTTCTGCTATTCAACACAATCTTTGATCTAGCTCTTTTTATATATGCTTTAGAGATCTCTTATAACAAAATATATATTAATTAGTAATAATTTATTTTTAAGTATTTATTTTAATAAAGATACAGGAGGTTATCGACTTTCATACATTCTACTTTCATTTAATGTGCTCTTTCATATGAGGGAAGTAGAAAAAGATACAGCATGTTACAGAGCTTTTTATCAAAAAAAGAAAAATACAATTCAACTAATATCTTAATAAATTTATAAAGAACACACCAGATACTAATCAATAAAGTGTTATTTATGTATGTGCTAATACACCTCATTAAAAAATAAATATTTTAAAAACACTTTTTGATTTTTTTATATATATTATTCTACTTTCATACACATTTCAGAAACCAATTTGTACAAAAGTCTAGGACCTGCCTGTATTTATAAAGATGAAAAAAAATCAAATATGATTATTTAATTGAATTTATCAATTTATTCACATGCACACACACACACATACACAAATTATTTGGCTATTTTTTTAATGTAATTAAAAGTAATTTTGTATTAAAATAATACTTTTGATATAATATAAAAATATAAGGTTGTATTCTCATCCTTGGTGTTCGCCTTAAGATGGTGTTGATGCTAATCAAAAACATATACATATAACGATTCCGGGCCGGACCTAAATGATCTATTTGATCTAAAAAGATCTGATTTCTTAGATTTGTAATAAAATATTCTACTAACTAATACTATTATATGATGTTAGTTTTTTTCATTTTTGTAAATGTTTATTAATCTTATCATGTTTTTGAGTTTGTGTGTCTTTAAAGTTACGGTGTTTTTCTAATTTTTTTTTGACTTTACATGTATCTTTTTAAAGTTACGGTCTTTTTTTTTTTTGTAAGAGTAAATCAATAATTTTATTCAAAAGCAAGACGTAATAAATAAATATTTATTAATCTTATCTTGTTTTTGAGTTTGTGTGTGTGTCTTTAAAGTTACACGGCTTTTTCAAATTTTTTTTTTTGGACTTTAGGTGTGTCTTTTTAAAGTTACGGTATTTTTTTTTTTGCAAGAGTAAATCAATAATTTGATTCAAAAGCAAGACGTAATAAGTCAATGTTTATTAATCTTAGATTGTTTTTTAGTTTGTGTGTGTGTGTATCTTTAAAGTTACGGGGCTTTTTCTCATTTTTTTTTTTTTTTGGACTTTATGTATGTCTTTTTTTTTAAAGTTACAGTATTTTTGGTCAAGAGTAAATCAATCACTTTATTAAAAAAGCAAGACGTAATTCTAAATCTATCAAAAGTAACGTAATTTATATACTACAATTTAGAATTGATACCCGACTACTATTAGTAAGTACCATCATTAAAAGACTCGATTGAAAAATGATACCCGACTAATTTCCGTTTTCTTTGGGGGGGGGGCAGTAATGAATTAGAAAGTGGGTTGTTTTTTGTTAAGTCTGTCTATATAAAAAGGGTACCGTTATTGAAATACTAAATTTAAAAATGATAGCCGACTAATTTGCGTTTCTTTTGATAGTAATTAATCAGAAAGTGGGGGTTTTTTTTGGTAAATCTTGTGTATATATAAAAACAAACAAACCGTAATTCAACGACTCCATTGAAAAAAATCAAACCCCGTTGAATTTGCTTTTTTTTTTTTTAAAGACAGTAATTAATCAGGAACTGGGTTGTTTTTGTTAGTGTGTAGATATAAAAACTAATCTTATTTTGAAATAATAAATGTAACAAAACAAAAAAAAAATAATACCCGACTAATTTTATTTTTCGGACAAGTAATTACTAATAATTAGACAGTGGGTTGTTTTTGTTTGTGCGTATATATATAGCGAAAGTAACTGGTCACGGACGAATTTTCGCGAAAATGGTACTTTTCGCGTGATCCTTTAAATTTTTTTCCTTTCGCACCCTTAAAAGCAATTTTTGAGGGTTACCCCTTCATAATGGAATCTTCAGGACATTATTACTAAACTTTCAACAGTAAAGTAAGTTACAACACATTAAAAAAAATAGACGTCTTATCAAATTTAAAAAAAATACGACCGCTTCAAATACACACACTCTCACCCGAAACTACAGAGAGAATAGATATTCTACTATTACGAGAAAATGATAAACAAAATCGACTACTATGGCAGCTGATCAAGGCATTTCTTTCTCTTTGCTTTTATCATAGAAAAAAAACCATAACCGGCAGCCGTCGGGAACTCTTTCTGTGTTTTATCATAGAAAGAAGTCTCTTTGTGTTGGCTTCTGTTGCCGCCTCCTCTGTCCAACATAACGTGAGGACTTTTCTGTGTTTATAACGTAGAAAAATTCCTCTTTGTTTGGGTGAAGGCCGGTGAAACGGTATATTTCTAGGAATTTACCTAGAAGTAGTGACATCTTAAGGCGAACACCAAGGATGAGAAAACAACCAAATATAATAATTAAAATTGTAAATATCTCAATTCATCTATCTAGTTATTCTAATAATTCTGTATATAAAATTGCAGTACTTTATATATATATATTTTAAAATATAATATTTAGAAAAATACTTAGAAAAGTCAAAACTAAAAGTTATATACCATGTGCAATAAATACAGATTTAAAATGGGGATAAAAAATTTCTATAAAATGGCATATCTTCTATATGTGTGGTACACATTATTTCTTTTACATTCTGTATAAATATATATATATGAAATTATCTTCTACAAGCTGATCAAACACTGCAGGGAAAGTAATGGCTAAAATACTGAAATTTAACTATTGGTAAAACTATATTCTAGATATTACCATGCTTTTCTGTCTGGCTGAATCTCAGCAAACTATAAAATTGTTCTAAATATAACTTATTTTTCCAAAAAAAATGATGGGTAATAATTACATAAGTCATTTAAATTGGTAATAATTGAAAGTTTGCTAGTCTTTCACATGCACGATTATCTCTCATTTAGCCAATCAGATTTTAAACAGCTGTCTTAAGAATGATCAGGCTTTGATACATGACAGAGATTTTGATAAGAAAAGGATGATACCAACCTTTTCTCAACTTAACTTTTATATATATAAGCCAGCCTTAAGCATCTTGGCCTGAAAGCTTGAATATATAAACATATCTCAGATTTACTACACCGCAATTTTCTAGATGTTAATATAATTTATCAGCAACATATGTAAATAATATTTGTCTAAATCACATGTTGTTAATAAATTGGTAATAATTCAAAGTTTTCTAGTCTTTCACATGTGCAATTATCTTTCATTCAGCCAATCAGATTTTAAACAGCTGTCTTACGAACGATCAGGCTTCGATATATGACAGAGATTTTTATAAGGAAAGGATGATACCAACCTTTTCTCAACTTAGCTTTTATATATATAAGCCAGTCTTAAGCATCTTGGCCTGAAAGCTTGATATATAAACATATACACTTATCATTCATTGTGTTATTAATTTAAGATATTACAGCGCGAAATCTCAGATTTACTACACCACAATTTTCTAGATGTTAATATAATTTATCAGCAACGTATGTAAATAATATTTGTCTAAATATAAGATTTTTTTTATCTTTAAAATAATATTTACTGGCAATTAGTAGTTCAATTTTATCTCTTGAAAAAGAGAGAAATGTTTTGTGCCTTTAATTTACTACAGTTGTTTACTCAACACTGGTTTCTGAAGAACCCTCTTCATCAGCAGTGACAAGCCCAGTTTATCTAACCACAAATGAGAATAATCAATAATTTTTTTTTATATTAAGCAGATTTTGTTTATTTCAAAATTTGAAAGATGAAACATACTCCTATCTATTAAATGTTAAGCTTTTTATCATTAACAAGCACACATATAGTTGTATTCTAAATATGTATACATTATAAGTATTTTCATTTTTTTTATCAAATGTTAATATATATATTTGTAAAGAAAGTGTTATTTATTTTACGAAATTCACATGGGTTGTTTTTTTATGTAATTAAAAAGCACAAACACAAATATATTCTACATCAAGATTTCTTTTTATATAAATATTAAAAATTAAATTAAAATATATACATAATACTGAAACGTATATTCCTGTCCTCATATAAGTTTCACTCATTTTTCCCCACAGCTCTATCTATGCTAGTTTTAAACTCATCTAGAGTACATATATATGGACGTTAACACAGTCATATATGTGTTACCGCTTATATATGAATAACCAGCTGTATTATCTTAGATTTATATATATTACAGCAGATGTACTTTATTTTGAAACCAAACCTTTTTAAATTGTGTATTTTATTTTCATTTAAAAAAGTCAATTTTTATTTTTATGTTTAAAATCGCATGTATATATGTGTAGTTCACATACTATTGTGATACATATATAGTGCAATATGATTTAAATATTATTTAGAAATGTCTAATGTTTCTTAATTTGAAATTGAAATAATTCTAAACAAAAATCATGCCACAGCACACTTGTGTTAATATAGCTTGGGATTGAAATTTAAAATTTAATTTTTGTAAGAATATTTTTCTAAAATGTATTTTACAGTAAACAATATCCACTGAGCTGGAACTATTACCAAGTCTTTGGGGAATCAAGATGATTCAAATTAAGTTAAAAATATTATGTTTAAAATTTAAATAAAAGGGTAAATTTAGTAAATTAAATTATAAGATAGAAAATAGGTATTAATGGATTTACTAGCTGTAAATCCATTTTGTTGATAAAAATGTGGTCTGTTCTGAAAATCATATAAATAGTCTATATTTTTACACTTTTGAGCTTTCTCTGTATTTTTCACAAAGTGTTGCTATCAGAATCCATACCCATTTTTATTTTGAAATGGCAGAGTATGAGGCTGTAGATTTGCTGTTTTCCTGCAAGAAGATAATGATCTTGAATCCCATCCTAGTGCCATGACAGCATGTAACCATCATCATGGAGATGGGAGATCTTCCAGCAACAGCCTGCTACAAGAAGACATCTTAAAACCATACGACCTATCCAGAGAAGAATGCCATGAAACCTATCATCTGATATGCCTAAAATACAAGCTGCAATCAAGAAGCTTGGTAATATTCTTTCCAACACCACAGAGCTCTCAATCATCTTTAAACATAATCTCTTTACTACTGCTGTTATGCCTATATGTTGTTTTAATTATTTGTCTAAAATTGATTATATATATGTTATAATGTGTCAAGTATTTCGAAACAGTGAGCACTAATTTTTATCAACTTTTAATGGAAGTATGATTCTTAATATCTTCATTTTAATATTTTACTAATGCTATTTAGCTCACATGCCGCAGTTTCGAAATTCTATTATGTCAGACAATAACTAATTGTTACATGCTCATTATTATCGATTGATTTAGATTTATGTTATATAATATCCTTTACGGTTTGCATAGTAAGATTTATACGTTATGACTTTTAACATCTATTATTTAGAAGTAATAGACTAGTCTTTAGAGAAAATATTAAAATATATTTCTTAATGTCTCATTAATATATTTTCTCCTCCTTAAATTATGATTAAAGATACAGACTTAGTATTCTTAAATGAGATTGATAATTAAGTTTAGTCCATTAAGATAGCATAATTATAATGCTAATTTTAAGAAGTGTGTTCTGTTAGCTATACAGATAGACACTATCTGTTTTTAGGCACAATTAATTTTAAATGTACATATTTGTATTTTACTTATGCGTGTGGGTGTGATTTTACAAAGTACACATTTGTACATTATGTCTTGCTGCACCTTTTTAATGGGTTTGCAGTGGAGGCTGTCTCCATTCATTTAGTTTGGGTAAGGCTATCTTTTAAAACTAGAACATGAGGGTCCAGACCATTTTTATAAAGTCTATCTGATTTTCTGAACTAATATGTTCATATAATAATTGTAGCAAACCATCCAATCTTAGGGTACCACACATTTTGATGCAAAATCCCATGAACAATTACCCACAATGTGAACTTATTCCTAATATTTTAGTCAGCACCATAGGATATATATCTGGAACTAAGATATCCAGTTCTTTCCCCATGTTTAATAACTTTTCAGTATTTGTCTGAAATCAAATCTTTGGTTATTAGACTGAATCTGCATCTTCCTTGAGCTTAATTAGATGCTCAATCTTAATATATATGTAAATCAGCCATCTCAGCTCTGTATTTGAAAATCCATCTGGGACTGGTATATGCATTTGCAAAATTAGAAAACCATGATGTAGGAATAGGATTTGGCATATTAACTATTATAGGCATGACTTTATTAATGGCACACATACACCCAACTATTTAAATATGTTAAAATGAGATTGCTGTGATAATTTAGTCTCATCCACTATGTAACACCTGCATGTGTTGATCCCACAATTTTAATATATAAATATTGTCATTTTTTTTGCTTTACTTGATTTTATTTTATTGATTTAATAAACCTACTTAAAATTATACTCGTTTCATATCTTTTTGCTTGAATCCAAATTCCAATTTTCATTAATTTTTTATATGTTGAATATACATTGTAGTTAATTATTAGTATCAACTTTAGTTTAATTAATTATTAATGTGTATTAGTCTATTTAGAACATCTAGTTAGTCTTTATTTAGTCAATTTTTGGAATCTCATGTCTTTCCTTGTTTGGAGCCAGCTTACAGAAGACCCATGTGTAATGTCAGAAATATCATTCATAAGATGTTAAATCATGGAGTACTGGTGAATGAGTTGAATCTTGGTCGGATTCAGGATCTCACCATCCCATTTTGGTCATCTTTGGTGTATTTTACCTGGACTCTGGATTTTGTTATGTAAATGTACAAATCTGACATTACATTATAACTAGTTATGTAATTAATATACAGGATTATATTTTATAATATTATGAATGAGAACATTTGAGCACTGCCTATTAACTCACATGTTTCAAAGATTTTATTTTGATTTTAGTTTAGATCTATTACATTTTGTACTTATGTAGAATAATGGGAGAGTAGTCTGATGTTATATGGATGGCATGTAATTATATTACTTATCACAAAGTCATGGCACTGAGTCTATTTTATGCATTATACAAAACAAGTTGATTTATGTAATTAAATTTTTTAAAAAGAATTATAATTTTTTAATGTCAATCAGTATTCTTGTTTGTTGCCTATGCTTTATTTAGTCACTAATATTTTTATTTGCTCATCAGTTTATTTTATAGATTGAAATCTTCAGTTCAGGAATATTCAGATAGTTGTGTGTGTGTATATATATATATTGTAACTGGACTGGGTTTTCCATCCTCTTCTTGTGGTTGGTTTGTTTCTTGATGATCATATTGCAGGAAGGATGTCACCCCCTACAACAATATTTCTTACTCATCAGAGAATGTAGCATTAAAGAGACTGATAATAGATAGAAATTTATCTGTTTGGTTTCCCAAATGGCACCACTAGAGTTCCAGTTCACTACAACCTTATTCACCCAGATCAGGTTATGCTGGACATAACCTAGGAAATAGAAGATTCCTGTGAACAAGTATACTGAAAATGGATGATGTGAAATGAAATTGACAAGATATATTAATTTTATGTAACAACAATTTATTTAAATAATAATTTAGATAATAAATCCTTCTGATAGTTCATTGGCAGTTCAGCTTCCCATGGATTAATTAGTCCATTCTTTCGGTCACTTCTCTGATGCTTGGTTCCATCGATGACACTCATACAGTGTCCATCATTTAGATAATAGGTGTATAAGTGTGCCTGTATATCTTCACAGTAAGATTAAGTTCATATTTCATGCATTACTAGGTCAATGATTATTTTTGGCCAGCATTCATATAGCAGGGATTTACATATCCATGTGTACATCATGGATACCTCCCTTATCTCCCATAAGTTTAAATTCTCATGCTGTAAGTTTACATTCTTGTGTGTATATACATATATATATATATAATTTGTAAATCTGTCCATTAATTCCCTGTTGCAGTATCCTTTTTGGCAAACTTGATTTATATTTGAATTAATCCTTTTTATTCAATTATTCAGTAATCAATAATTATATTGGAATATATTCACGTATTCGATTCATTTATATAGATGTTCATCCCTTTTAGTAAACAAATTTACATATACAAAATATTACTCTTTCTTGTTTAAACTTTAAGCATTTTTGGTGTATACATATATCGGGGTATGCCTATTTTAAATTAATCCTTACATTATAATTTTTATATTTACTTTAGCAGGTTGTGATTTAATAATTTGACTCATATTACTTTACATTCTTTATTCTAGAGCCTAATTTTGAATCAACATTATTAAGTTTCATCACTTTATCAAGTTAAAAGAAAAATCAGTGAATTGAAATATATTCATTACTATGTTTCACCATTTTTATCAGCATATCTCAGTTTTACTTTTTTTATGCTAATAACAATAGCAGCAATGATATTCTATCAATAAGAAATTATTTCGGTTCATAATTATTTTCATATAAACACTTGATTTTACCCATTATGACATCTGTTTCTAAATTCGATATGAACATTTAATTATTTTGTAGAATTTATTATTTTAAATAACTCTACAACTACATTTCACTTTATTCTTTCTGAAACACTTTTCTCACCGCATTTTCATAAATACCTTTAAATATTTCAAACGTCAAAACAACTATTTCATGCAATAATGAAGGTTCATCATTATTAAGTAATATCATTACATAACCCAATTATGTAAATCTTAATTAAACACATTTCAATAACTGTCTAAAGTTTTATTACCTTTTCAAATCTCCACGATGGTCTTTATGTTTGACGTTTCACCACTGGTAAAATCTTCACATTAAAAAAAGGATTTGTTTTTAGGGCTGAATGGTTTATATATTTTTTGTGGTCCCTTAGGCATATTTTTTCATCTTTATGCTTTCTTCCATGATGTGGGGAGGAGAGTTAGCTATTCCTTACTAGCCAGAGATCTTAATGTTTACCGTATTGATAATTTGTTTCTTCATATCGCGTTTTTATGATAACTTCAGGTTTCTGTTACTAACTGCAGCACTTCTTAAATTGATGGCCACAGTGGCTCCAAACTTAGTTGGTCCAGTTATCTAAACTCTTCTTTGTAGAATGACTGAAGACTAAACTGTGATTTATAGTGAAGTAACTACCACAACCAATCAATTGCTTTGAATTGTCCGATTTCTCTTTTCTGTTTTTCTACTTCTCATGATGTTTTTCAATATCCTCTTTAATCTTGCCCATGCTAATCAACATGTTTTTCAAAAACATGTTAACTTTTTTTGACGCTATCATTCTTGATGAACTAATTAAAATGTTTCTGTGCTTTAATTTTCAAAATATTCAACTCCAAAAAATATTATATCAATAACATTTTAATTTGAAACCACAAATTTTTTTAAAGTGAAAAATTCATTAAATAAATGTGTAATTTAATTTTTAACTGTAAATTTTAAACATTGATTTTCTTTTCTTTTTAAAGAATTATAATGTGAATGAAAAACTAATTTTAAATCACTGTCAATTATTTTTCTATTTTTCTAAATTTCACTCACTAGAACTGCATCAGTTTTTATTTTAAATTAACCCAGTTTAAAATTGGGTGGGGGGAACTTCAGGATATAAGAAACAATGTATCTGTTTCAATATATATATATATATATATATATATATATATATATATATATAATGCTAATGAAAAACCATGGGTTTAATATATGAGAACCTGCAGTTATAATGTTCCACAATTGGGTATTCATTTGTAACAGTATGGAAATAGAGGTCCCACAAGTTGGGTGACATTTGTAATATTACCATCACTTTTGAGGTTAAACCTGGGGTGATGGCAAATCATCATCAACCCCAGTTCAAAATTATATATAAAATTAACTATAAATATTTAATATAAAATAATGAGCATGAGAGATCACTCTAACAGATCAGCTGTCAACTATCTTAAGTATAAACATAATTAACTAAGTTCACCAGCATTAAAAATAAACTAAATCAACAGTCAATCTTATGACTGAATTTGAATAGAGTCTATTGTAAACCAGGCTAACTATTTAGCCCTTGCCAGTTTGGGGCAATTATTTAAACATAATTTGGATGCACAAACTAAGTGCTCATCCATCAGCATACATAACAATAAAATCCCCAATAATGCTGGGACATTAAAACATGCTGATCATCAATGCTCTGGCTATTTAGTACCATTGATGTACTTACCAAATATAAACTTAATGTCTAATAGAGACTAAACTAAATAAAATGTAGTACATGGACTTTAAAGAATATTATCTTTGTTCAAATTCAGGATGGATGCCCATAAACACTAATATATACCTCTTTTTCTAATATAGCTGTTATGCATAAATCTAGCTTGGGCAGCAAGAACTCTATAATTTATGACTGTGAACAAGAGACAAATAAATAAATAAAGTAGCTTATTATAAATAACCTTACATGAGTCATAGGCTCCCCTACTTATAAATAAATAGTTTTATTGGGGTCATCAAAAAATAAATTTTAGAATAGAAGCTATCATGATATAAGGTCACACACATTACAATTCATGATGCAGGAATTGGATAGAATAAAGAAACTAAGTCTAAAATATATTTCTAGTTTTAAAAAAAATATTTCATTTCTAATTGATTAAGAACAAAAAAAATGGCATGATAGTAGGTAATTTCAAACATCCACTTCATCTACATATATATATACAGTTTGATAAAATTATTATATTAATCACTTGATTTTAGTCATGGATTAATTCTAAATTCATTAAGCTATTTCTTTAAACTAGTTAAGATTCTTCTTTCTATTTTTACAATATTTCCAAAATCAAATATAACAATCTTTGGTTCAATTTCTTTAAAATATTTAAGAATTAATTAACAACATGTTCAGAATCAAAGAGAACAATTTTTGATTCAGCTTAGCAATAATAATTTTTTTTTTACTTTACAATAGATTTTTTTTTCTCTTTAAAAACTATTTCACCATTTGTAATAGAAATTTGATTGAGTTTTTGGGGGGAAATCTCAAACAATTTGAAATATTTTAACTTAGTAAAGCATTTACTATCATTAATTGTTATCCAACACAAAAACCAAATATTATTACTTTTATGAAACAAAAAAAAATTTTTAGTAACAAAAAAAATAGTGTATACATATAAAATATATCTAGCCATGGCTTTCTTGTTTATGGAGGCCTTTTCAATTGCAATTTCCAGTTTTTTCTGATTGTGTTTTTTCCTGAAGGCTTTTACACACGGGCCTGGTTAAATTTGTCTTTTTCTGGGTCTGTAGCAATTCCAAGTAAATAAAAAACAGCAAATTTTGTTCATTTGGTTTTTCTCTTGAATTTCCAGGTGAGACAGATGTAGACAGACTGATGTTCTTGGTTGAAGGCAAGGTTTAAGACTACTTTAGGGGAGTTTACCTTTCCTACATTTTCTACCAATGAAGGTATGTCACATGGAGGAAGGTGATGCCTAGCTTTTAACTGAAGTTAGCACATGGTTTTTATTGTACAAACCATTTTTAAGGTTAAACTCATAACATACTAAAAGCTTGATTAAAACTTCTGCTATTCTTTTCAATAGCTTGGTAAAGACTAGTACTTCTTTTTTTATCAGCTGGATTAAGCTTGGATTACTCTTTCTTCAAAAGCAAAGTTAGGAATCTTCTATTTTTTACTAGACACTAAGGTCTTTTCATTTATTGACCTTCCCCATATATTTTTTCTAGAACAATCTTGCCCACAAGTCAATCACAGTCTGTCTCTCACAAGATAATTTCCATAACAATCAGTTAAATAAATTACCTTAGATACAATTGTTCAGTTATCTACCTATTTAATCAAAGACATTGAAAAATAACTCTGATTAAAATAAAATTTACAAAGGTATTAAAATCTAATTTTGTTTTTTTTTCTTTTAAAAAAAGTACTCTTAAACACAAAACTTAATGTCTTTTTGAAAAAAAATATTAATTAACAATAATTAAATAAGGTACAAAAACAAAGAAAAGGAATTTGTTTTTGTCTTAGTACATTTTCTTAATTTAAATTAAAACTACTAATTAATTATAACTACTACAGAGGGAGAGAGTAAAAAAAAAACTTGTTTACGTTATTTCATAATTCTCTCTCCTACCTTTATAATCATTTCTAACTTATTAAAATAATTCCCATATTAAAATCATATTACTATTAATGAATTAAATGTTTGATAATTCTCACACTATCATATGGTGACTTAAAAATATTCAGTTAAATAATGACCCTTTAAAAAAATAGGTCTAAGAAAATTAAATATTACTTTCCCCCATTAATGAAATAATCTTTTAATTAAACCTGAGGAATATACTGCCAACTATCTAATTCTTATTATCTTTTTCTTTTAATGCAGTCATGTAGCCAATTACTTATATATATTTGCAAAGAAATCAAGTCATATATTACATGACCTAATTTAACAAGCTTGTATTACAAATCTTATCCAATGAGCTTGCCAATAGTTCTTAACAAGTTTGTTGAATTAGGTCATGTGATATATGACTTGATTTCTTTGCAATTATATTTTTTACTATTAAGGCTTTGGCAATTTTATATTGTTAAAGCTAATAATATATGGTGTATTTGAACTTAGTTTAGTCCCATATAGCTATTTAGGTTAGCTGGATTTGAAGACATATGAATGTCTGAAAATTTCAGATTTTCTACTTAATAGTTAACCATTAAATAAAGTGTTGGGCTTGACCTGGTATTTTAAATCTAATGCTTGAAATTCTAGACCTCACTGAGAGAGCTAGAAGCAGATGCTGGTCTGGGGTTGGCGATATTCTGAAAAACTTGTTAAAAGCTATTGGCAAACTCATTAGATCACATTTGTAATACAAGCTTGTTAAATTAGGTCATATGATATATGACTTGATTTCTTTGCAATTATATTTTTTGCTATTAAGGCTTTGGCGATTTTATATTGCCAAAGCTATTAATATATGGTATATGTGAACTTAGTTCTGTCCGATGTGGCTATTTCAGTTAGATTTCTGGATTTGAAAACATATGGATGTCTGAAATTTTTATATTTTCTACCTTAATAGATAAAGTTCTAGGCTTGATTTGGTATTTTAAATCTAATGCTTGAATATCCTAGCAACTCACTGAGGAAACCAGAAGCAGGAAGTGATCTGGGGTTGGGGATATTCTGGAAAAACTTGTTAAGAGCTATTGGCAAGTTCATTGGATTATATATATATGCTGAAGTAATTTTTATCTCTGAATTTCCATTGTTATTATTCTAGCTTCTTTATTTCTATGATTGGATGATGTCTGTTTATTACTATGATTGGATGATGTCTCAGATTACGTGTATAGACAAAAATGTATTTTGTGCACCTTAGAGTGTATATCACAATAAAGAAGATTTTATGAAGCTTAAAGAGAATCAAATTGGTAACATTGTTTTTTTTTATATGTTGTTAATAATTTTTGTAATAAACATGAAATTAACACATTCATGGAGAAAATAGAGATGAGTTTTTTCTCTGTATCATGGTGGGCAAGCATAGTCTATTTTATCAGATGTTCTTCTGTATTTTTAAAAAATAAATTATGGGAAATGCATTAAGTTTAGTTTTGGGCAATAAACTGAAGAATTTTGGGTTTAGTAACGATATCAAAAATTTTTAATGTCGTTCAAATATTTAATTAAAGTATGGGGTATTGGGTATCTCATGAAAGTTCAGACTTGGATTAACCTGTGGATCTCTTTTTTGATTGTTTATTACAGCTGATATCTAAATAAATATTAAAAATAAAATATAGATTAGTTTAAATTATATTCAACCATTAAACAATATAAAATCATGAAAATTTATAGAATCAAATATTGCTTGTTATGCAGTGATAAACTCCATTGAAATATAGATATATATAAAATTCATGCCTATTCTGGTTTGTGGATATTGTTGGTAAGTATGGCATACCTAATGAAGGAGGTTTCCTTGAAATCCATTCTATGAATAATGTATGGTCATTGTTTACAATTTCAAATTTGACTATTATATATTGTATTTTAGTTAAACAATGAACCAATATTTATATATCAAAAGGTTTATGCTGTTAATAGTTTATGGATAAATAGACCATTGTGATATAAAAGCTTTTCCAATAATACTCCAAAAGAAAACATTGAACTAGACGGCATTACTAGATTTATCAATTATTCCTCTGATGAGAGATTTAAGATTTTTATTCTTTGTTTTATCTTTTAGTTAAGAATATTTGTTAGTCATTTACCAAAATTTTTGAATGATAAGTTGGGTCAACTATGAATTGCTATCTGAAAGTTTTAAGTCTGAAATTTGAAAATATTTCCTTTAAATCAATAAATCAAAAAAAGTTCTATCCATATAAAACTTATTGCAGTGTTCTCCACTAAAATTCACTTAAATTCATCTTTAATTATGGAATTGTTATTAGAATATAAACTGTTATTTTTCATTTTACTTTTATATTCAACATTTGTAAATAATAAAATCTCTGCATTTTAGTTCAGGTATAGGGGTAGATTCAAAAGCTAAATATTGTGCTTCAGTACTCAATTCTATCTTTTTCAGTGCTAAAATTTTACATAATCTTTCTTGTGACAAATCATATGATTATTTTTAAAGTATAGATGTATACATACAGGTTTTCCCACTACCATTCTGTTCACAAGTATTTTTCTAAATTAAATATTATTGGATGTCTCATGTATTTAACTTTACAAAGCCTAATAAATTAATTATTTTTTGTTCATAATGCATGTCGAAATAAATACCAATATTCTAAAGACTTTAACAGTTTGGTAATTATAGTTTTGAATATCAAATATTTAATTGTTTAATGATTAATGTAGTAGTTTACCACACTGGAAGTGGAACTTGAATGTTTTTTAAAAATACAGAGAAATTTTCAGTCAACTCAGATAATCATTTTTTATTAGTTAATTAATGGGTTTCTGGTTGCTTTAAGCTGAAGAATAAAAGTTGTAGATAATTTGTGTTGATCAAATAAGTATTAATAAAAAATAATATGATCATAAAATGATAATTTTCAATACTTGTAAAGAAAGTCATTATGTGGTTTGAGCATTGTATTATTTTTTATCATTTAGCATAGCAATTGACAAGAAATAATGGAGTAAATTATTTTCAAATATCAAACTGAGTTGAGCATTTATCTATCATTCTTTTTATATTATATATTCAGGATTAAGATTTAGAATTTATTTATTTTTAGTTGCTTAAAAATAATTAAAAAGAAAAAAGATTCTTCATGCTATTACTGTAATGTGTTTTAAAAATGAACAATTTATGCATGAAGATTACTTACAAACTTTTATGAATGATTACTGGTAGTTTTATAAAATAAATAAATAACATTATTAAGTGGAAAAATTAATGATTTATTTATTTGAAAATGATCAAAAATAATGTTTTTCATAGTTTGCATCTGAGAAAGAAAATCTTAATAAATGAAATTGAAAACCTCATTAAATTTATTTATTCTATTATGCAAGAAAATAAAGTATGAGTATTTCTTGTGAGTTGTATTTGGAGAGAAAAAAAAATGTGAAAGCAGAAATATATAACTTGCTAATCTCCATTTTGATATTTATTCATAAATAAATAGATACATATTTATTTATAAATAAATTAATAAAATAAATCTATAAATGAATTTATACATGAATGATTTTTGATTTTTTTTAATATGCAAAATTTTGATTGTAAATAATCTGCAAGAACATTTTGAAGTAAGGATGTGTGTTCAAATCTCTTTTTTTATAAATGATTTATAAAATGTTTAATATCATATGGTCTCTGAGTAATGAACCATGAGATTATTTTTTTTAATAAGTAAATAATGATATGCATCTGTTTTAATTAAATAACAAATTTGAAACATACATGATATTCTGATGAACTGATTAAAATATTTATCAATCTAATATATAAAGAATATATTTTTTAATTTTTATATCTGAGAATCAATGTTGAGATTAAAATGATTTTATTATTGTTCTTTTACATGCAAGCCATTCATTGTTGTATTTTTTTTTTTACTAAAAATTCAAAATTTTTGTCTAGCTACATGATCAAGCTAATATTGCAACAAAAATTGAGCAAGTTTGATTCTTGTTCTTTGGCACAAAATATCCATCATTGATTGACAATAAGATATTTGTTAAAGGTGAGATCTTATTACATTGGAATTGTTAAAAATTAAAGTTTGAACAGCTGTATATTTTTAATATTGGAACAATTGTCTACTGAAAATGGATACTTGCTACAACAAGCATATGAAATTGCCTTCATGGAAATAATTAGAAATGTTTCTCATGGATGAAAAGATTATATTGTTTTTAAAGCCATTCAACATATATATATAAGTATGATAATTAGCAGCTATCACCAATTGCAAAATTATGCACTTAATTTTGTGATGAGAATTGAATTACAAAGATCTTTGAAGATTCTGATATCAATTCCCAAATGAAATGGATAAATACAAAAGAGATCAAAAATCTCTATTTGGCCAATTGAGCAGAATTATCACTCTCTACCTCTAATATCCTAACATTATTTGATCTCACACCAACAGTAAATGCCACATCATATTACACTTTTGTTTTTATTTTTAATATATTAACCTAGAACTATTAGCTCCTTCCTAAGCTATATATATACTTATAGACCATGATTGACTGGTCAACTCAGTTAAATAGCTCCATCTACCCCCCCCCATTCTAAGTCTGTTTGCGATCGAAAAAAAAATCTCAAAGTATTCCAGATTTGAATTTTTGATTGTGATAATGAAATTAGATATGTTAATTATACTTATGCAAAGTTAGTTAATAATTAAATAACACCGCCACCATAATTGATGAGCACTTTTATGAATCACAGATCTTAGTTCTCTGGATAGTAAAGTATATGTATATTTAGTTTTAACTTATATCTGTACAGTAATATTTATTATTGTGAATAATATTATAATAATTTATTATAATTGTTAATTTATCTTTCTGAAGTCAATTTCAATAACTAAAAATACCATAATTTTACTGATAATTGATCAAGAGATTATGTGGCGTTTTAATCAAGGTTTTATTAAATCGGTTAACTTTTTTTTTTTTAAAAGCTCAGAATTTATATAACAATCGCTAGCTTTCGAATTTGTCGTACTAATCTAATCTGCTGAGGGCATAACTAAACTTTAGAGTATCATAGTAATATCATGATGCTTGATCATTCTCCTTACATCTTATAATATTTTTCATTTAGAACTACATCATCAAGCTCTTTATTTTATTAAAATGCAAAATTGTTATTAATTACCTGTCAATATTTATCAGATATTTTATTTTATGAATATAATAGCTGAAATGTATATTGACGTGCACTATCATTTTTTATATGCTTTATATATATAAAAATTGTTATTAAATGTACTTACATTTCTTGTTTTCTTCATCTTTCTTTCTTGGGTAGTAATGGCTTAAGGATTAACTTTTTTTTTCTGGTGAGTAATTTTATATATTCTATCATGCCTTTCGTTTTGCACGATAACTTTTGGTTTATTCTTTTTAAATATATTAAATAATGTTAAGTATTATTTTTATATAATTTAAAATTATCTTCTTTATTTTATTTTATTAGCGAGTTATCAAAGTGCTGCAAATATCTCTACTAAAAAATCATCTACTTTTTCATCATCTGAAGATCATAGCGCCTACAGAACCACAGTTTCTCCTAGTCAAAAAATAGGTATTCGAAATTTTGATTTGAAAATACATTTTTATTAACACACACACACAATTAGCATATTATTTTGTTTATGTGTGTATATACTTTATTCATATATATTTTATATCTGTGCATATATTCATATATACACAATATATTATGTATTATTAGTCCTTTGTCAAAAGTCCAGTTTCTCATATCATCCTAGATCATTTGCTTCAAATTTTGCTATAATTTACTCTCTTCAAAATTCGTAATTACTGCCTTCATTAATTATGAAACCTCATTTAACATAAGCTGTATTAATTTCTTTGGTTCTAAAGATATGTCCAACCTAATCCAGTTTCTTTTTGTTAATTTCCTTAATAAACGATTCTTTTAATTTATCTTTCTGTTTCTAACATTATTTAATCAATTTTATCTTTTTTATTCTTTTCCATATCTCATCCCAGTAATTTTTTAATCTTTTTTAGTTCTTAAGTTTTTTTTTTCTTTATTCCCACATTACAAAACACTTAAAGTTATTTTCTTAGTTCTAACTTCAAAAGGCATTCCTAAATAATCTTTATAATTATTTTTATTATCACTTGCCTACTTGTAAACTTTTATTTATTTATTTTTATTGTTTTGGTTTTAGTAACATTTATTTTTATTTCAAACTTAATGTTGAGAAATAAAAAATGAAATAATATATATGTATACATTTTGGAATGTCAAGTGAAATTGGCGATTTACATATTGATATTCTCATCATTTTGAAATAATCTATAATCATAAAATAAATGATAATGATCAAGTACTATTGTTTTTCTAAGTGAATTATAATTAATATATTTAATGATAATCATTTATATTTCCATGTTCATCTATCTGAATATAACTTTCTCTCATTCAGTTAATGAGGTATCTAATAAAACCAGGTTTTTATATATATTTAAATAGAACAGAATGTTTTTAATATGGATACCATATTCTATATTGATATAAATTCTAGGAACAAAAATAGAATGTTTTTAATTTAGATACCATATTCTATATTGATATAAGGTGTAGTAACACTGAGTAAGAAAATCTTAAGAATGAAAGTTTTAAATATAATATGCTGAGCAGCTTTCAATATCTTAATCTTGATATCATACTCATAGCAGTGACTCATGGGTGAGAGGATTGTGGGTAAAAGATATAATGTAAATTTTCTGAAATATATACAAATAAGTCAAATGGCCCACTTTTTAGAGAAGCGAAAACAAAATTCCTTTTTATCTATAGAGTTAGCATTGTTGGCGATATGCCAGGCCTCCTTTACTTTGTGTTTAGAATCATTTTTTTCTATACATATGATGCTAGCTGATGTAGTCTCAAATATGTGGCCAAGTTTGTTTCCATGATTTGCGGTCTGGTTTGTTTTTAGTTCTTTGTAGAGATATTGGTGTGTCAATTACAATTGTATAGAAAAAGTAAACCAACATAATATAGAATCACATTCTATATTGGAAATTCTTATAGACTTAAGTTTGAATCTTGTTTTTGGTTTTTAACATAGACATATAATTAAGTGCATACCATGGTCATAAAATGCACACATTTAAAAAGGGGATTTATGAAATTACGCTTTGTTAATAATTCAAACAATTTTAATAATTAACTAATATTAGTATTACTGTGAATATTAAATGTGAATAACAGTAATTGAAAAACAAAAAATAGATGCATTTGTCAAAGATATTTGTTGTTTTTTCATTAAATAAAAGTCTAGGTTTTATTACATTCCTGAGTATTTATTAATTTATTTTAACTATTATCTTTTTACTTAAATATTAAAAAATAATACATTAATTTTGTAAGGAATAAAAACAGAACAAAGAGAAAGAAGAATAAAATGAAATCTAAATTTTCTCCTCCTGGATATAAGTTTGCAGAATTTTACAAATGAAAACTAAAATTACAAATACATATTTAGAATGTTAAATAGATGAAAATAATAAACTCATTAATAATAATAATTATTATTATTATTATTAAAATTGTGCATAAATTATCATTGGTAACTTGTATAAAAATATCTTTAAGTTGTTCATGTCTGATACTGAAGATTTGGCTTCTTTCATGGGTAGTAATATCCAAATTTGAAATATTAGTTGAATCTTTGGAAAAAGAATTTTCAATATTTTCCTACAATTAAAAGCTTGTTGTTTTTTTTTTAACAAAGCTACTGCAGTGCTAGTTATTTTTAGTCAGACAATATAGCAGTTAATATTAACATGTCAAATAACCAAACAGAGAACAATGTGTTATTTTAGGGGTTATCCTTGTAAATTTTTTAAGTACAGCATTTTTTAATTTTTGGGAAGTGGTCAGCACACTTCTGGGAGTCTTCAATCAGATACCTGTAGACTATAGCAGCTTTAATATGAAATTTCTTGATTTTGTTTGAAAAATATAATAAAAAGTACCTTATCTTTCAGTAAGCATGATTGGTGTCAACTGGAATTAATGATTAATCTTATGATTGTTGGAATAGAATTACCCTTTATATCTGACTTAAATTGAAATAAATTTTAATTGACTTTTACTTTCATTAACTTCATTTCAACAATTGCCAGAAAATTTACTGTTATTCTTCTTTTATAGACAAGATACCTATTAATTAAAAAATAGTGTTTCCTAAGCAAATAAACTATTCTATCCATCTACCCAGGTTAGTTGATGATAAACATTTTAGTTTTTTAATTTTGTGTTACTAACTCATTTCTTTAAAATATCATGTTTACTTATTTACAAATATTTGTGGCCATACATTTTAAAAATTTATATACTTAGATATTTTCATTTGTTTGTTGTTATTTTTAAATTTGAATTTTTATCGACCATGAACAGTTTAATAGCAGTCAGTACCCCCTCCCACTAGTTAAGGATTTAATAAACACTATCAATAAACTTATAGGCTATTGAAACAATTCTTGCCTGTATATTGCATTCTAAATAAAGGGAACATATATTATCACAGTGAATTTTATTTTATTTTTAATTTTTTTCTAAACTGTGATGTTACAATATTAATACTCTTTGTTCATCTTGCTGATTTGCCTAACTTTAAGCTATTTTAGATAGATTTTTGGAAATGCCATTGTGACTTCATTTTCAAGAGCCTTAATATATATCTATGCTTATGAAAATGTTGCAACTTAATATTATAGATTCATTAAAGTAAATTATGTTAAGTGAATGTCAAATATTATAATCGATGATGATAAAATATTATTACTTGTCCATAGTACTATGTTATCGAATAGTATGCTGTCTAGCTTCTAGCAGAGAACTTTAATTACACATATATTTATGAAAATATAGATCGAAAACTAAATTAAATTCATAAAGACTCTTAAAATATTTGTTTTTCATCAAAATCTATTGAAAACATAACTATTTCTTTTTTTTTTTTTTTTACAAACGACATACATTTTAATAAATACATAAAACATTTTGAATATTCTGCATAATACATGTTATTTAATTCTAATAAAATAAAAATAATAAATTTATTTCTTAAAAAACTCATTATTATTATTTTTTTTTTTTTGCTTTATTCTCTGTGAACTAGTGAAAGACAGCATATTATGACTGGAAGTTTCTAATTCTATGGTGACCTAGATTTTAATAAAGTGGAAAAATCTTTCATGAAATATGTGGAAAAGAATTGTCTACTTATTATCATAAGTGTTACAAGATAGAAAGTAATAGGAGATTTAAAAGCAACTTTTAATGTAGTACAATTATAAAATTTAAATTATGCTTTAATTTTTTTTTAATATAAGTGTTTGGAAAGAAAACATAAAATTTGAACATTGAAAAAAAATATCCTTGAATAAAAAATAAATAGGCAGAAGCTAGAATATGCTGTTTACTCAAGATTATTCTCAAGCTGGGTGACATTATATGAATTAGTTATTGCTATACAATAAATTCTTGAACTTGTAAATGTGGAATGAATATAAGATGGTAAAAGAATTTGATCTAATCTCTGCAATGATTTGTATTTACTTCTAGTAAAGGAATCACGATATTTGTTTGGTCTTTGATAATGTTTTTATGGTGATTTTTTTATTATTTTTGATTGTGATTGACTTATATCAATAATGGTGCTTCATTTTATTAAAAGCAGGGTTTAAAAATTATAACCTGTGATAATTTATTATCATAAGAATGTATCACAATTTTAAGTGATATATCTCAGAGGCTTTTTAATAGTACAGTATCTATAGCTTTTATCATAAGGATAGGGCTGAGAATAAAATAATCTGGATTTCTACAATTAGGCAAAATTTTGAAGTTTTTTTTTTTTTAAGAAGAAAAGTTTTTTTGCAGAAGATATTAAAAGAACAATGCTACAAGATGTCAAAATAAACAGATTAAGGGCTTGATATGCATGATGCATTTGTATTTTGTATTTTTCTTTGCCTATTTTTTATATTTTTGTTGGTTTTCTTATCTTCCCTTTTTTTCTGAAATTAGTATGACCATGCCACATTTGTGATAATGAATATGAGTCAAGAAAGTAAGTCTATAAGCAGTTAACCAATTTTCTGAAAATATAAATTAGAACAAATTATTCAAATGGGTGGGTTTTTTTTAATGTAGAACAAACTACTAAATTATGATATTTTTTCTGATTAGCTTAATGTTTGATTGATTTTTTTCTCACTAAAAAACAAATTATAATAAACATACTCTTGCTGAAGAAGTTATATGATTTTTGAGCACCAACTTTATAGGATAAACCAATAGCTTCATTCATTCATCCAAACTATTTTTCATTTTTCTCATCTGAAATCTATTCATAAATCTTTAATATTCACCACTGTATAGAACTGTAATGAATGATAAGAAATAAAATTCTGTTACCTTCAAGAAATGTAATATTGACTATAATTTCAGAGAATTGATTGAGAATGAAAGAGATTTTTATTAAATAGTTTTGTTCCAAGACAAACAGTAAAAATAAATCAACAGTTCAGCAAAGCACTTTTTTTTTAGGAGACGGGATTAGTGAAAAATTAATTACAATAAGCAAAGAGACAATGCTTAAAGAAACAAAGATCAGCAACACTGTAACAGTTTATTCATTCGCAGCCATTTTTAAATTAGTATGGTGATTCTAAATTCACAAGATAAAAAGATAGAAAGACAAAAAATAAAACATTAGAAATAAATTTTGAACTATAAATATCACATACTGGTCCTTCAATTTTTTAATCTTTGCTCACTTTGCAATGAATATTTCTTCTTGAGAGTTTCAGCCTCTTACCTTATAGTAAAGAAGCAGAAATCAGAACAAGCTTATTAATCAATTTCTTATCAAATTAAAATAAGACTTTCTTCTAAAACAAAATCATATGTATATTTGAAATAATGTATCTTTTAATGAAATCATTTACTGAGTTTGTATTTTATTTAGTAAATAGTTTTTATTTTTCGTTCGAGATTACTATCTTTTTAGACACAATTCTTCTAATTAAAATAGATTTCATTAGTGCAATATGTAGTTTGCTATCAGTTTTAACTATATCTAGATTTAAAATGAATTCTAGTGGGAATCAAATGTTCAGTTATTTTGGAGAGTAAACGATTGAAAAATTTCTCCAGTAATTTCTTTGTTATGTTACTCTGATTTTTCTTGATAAAAGAATTTGATAAAAATTGAAGATATTTAAATAATTTTGATTTATGACATGAAGTATTAGAAGAAATTAGCAGAATAGAAATACTGAAAATATTAAAAGATATATTCAAATGTTTAAAACAATATAAACACACACAAGTAATGTATACATATAATAAGACAAAGCAGCTTAAATAGTCATCTCCAATGCATAGACTCTCAATCATAACTTCACAAATTTGAGAGACAGTAAACCGAAGAGATTATTTAACAGACCAAATAATTGTTGTTTGATGAATGTTTTTAACATTTTCTGCACTTGATCCACAAACTGAATCAAAACAAAATAATGACAAAACAGTGGCGCCTCATGAAAGGCTGTTGTGGCATAATAATTATTGTATCTGCCTGCCATGCTATTTCTGAAGTACCCCAAAAAATTTTGCATAGAAAAATGATGAACTCAGAATTAAAAGATTTCAAGATTGATGTTCAACTGAGTAACTAAATAAAATAACTTAGTTCATTTAATTGAATAAAACTTTTGTGATCAAAGTGCTGCTAGATTGCTCAAATGTTGCATGATTTCCTTATCAACTAATAACATGATTATTAATTCTTCAAGTTGGGTTGAAGGTAACTTGAAATTTCTTTTAATTCCAAGAAAATTTAAGATTTTTTTTTCAGGTACCTGATTTTCAGTCAGGTATAATCATCCATTTATTAATCAACAAGTGGTTTCCTAGATATTCTTTATTAGAAAAGAAAAGAAAAAAGAAAAATCAACTAGCATTTGATTAGCCTAATGAAGAATGTTGGTAGGATTTTATATTGCAGTGGGTTATTTAAAAGCTATTTTACTTTTCACTTTAATTGGGAGGTTAATTACTTTAATTAAGCTTTCCCAGATTCCATCACTCTATTAGTGTGCTACATCACACAAAACTAAAAACACTCAAATGGTTTATTGTTTGTAATTTCATAAGAAGTTTAAACATAGAAAGTGACAGATCATGGATTTTGAATCTAGGAGACCATCAATATAACATAGTACTAAACTATAAAGGACTTTATAAATATTAAGTATATTTGATGGCTGAACTTGGCATTATTACTATATCTCTAATCAGTTAAAGTAAAGGATGAGCTAGAACATATCTAGTATAAGTTGTACTTGGACAAAATTAGAATGGAAATTGATATCATTACTTATAATTTAAATATTTTTTTTGTTCATTTTGTAGGATATATAATGAATGTGTTTATTGAATCTTTGGTTTAAATTTAATATTATCACAATTTAAATATCCAAAAATTTTTTTTAAAATTGTTTTGTATATAAAAACAGACAGAAAGTTTTTCATGCAGATAAAGATCAGCAATGGATAGTCCTGAAAAGATTCCAATTATTATTGTGGTTTAGTGTAGGATCTAAGATTATTTGCAGATTTTTCAAAATCTTATGATTATTTTCTTTAGGAATGTCTTACTTGGATTTAGTCACTATTCTCTTAAAGAGCAGATTCAGTATCATTTCATCCAGAAGGCTGAAAGTCAGACTGAATGATCTTATCATTTTGTCAACAAATTGAATTTCTCTGTCCAAATTTAAATGAGCTGACAGTTTATATATGTGAATTTTCATATCCATTGCCTTTAATTACATCCATTCCATCTGAAACCATGTGTAATAACAAGCTCAGTATACGTATAACATATTTTCACAAAACTACAATATAATTTAATTTTTAAAATTTGTACAATAAAATATTAAAAAATAAAATTAACAACAACAAAAAAAGAAAAATTGAAGAATACAGTTGTTAAAAAGATATTACAATAATAAATCATGAATGAAATATAAAAGCCACAAGATTAAGTAAAAATTAAATGAGAAAACTAAGGAAATAGTTGACAGAAAAATAAGATGAATTCATACATATGGGTTCACACATGAAATATATGAATTTTTAGTTATATTATTTTTTATTTATATATTTTTTTAATTATAGATAGTGAATTCATAGATGTGAAGGGGGGGGGGTATTTATTGTACTATTAAATGCAGTTATTTAAATTCTTACTTTATTATTTTGTTCAAAATATTATTTATTATGTAAATCCACTAATTTAATAGTATTATAATATAGACTTATAGATTGCATTTTCAATATATCAAAAAAAGATCTGAAATGATCATGATAACAAATCTTTGCAATTTTTATATACCAAACATTCTTAAATTGAGTCTTCTATATATTCTCAGCTTTTAAATGTTTTTATTGCAGATAAAGTGAGATATTTTGTAATAAATAATCTAGGTCTCTTATGCCAACATCTTATTTATTAAACTAATAAAAATAATATACACAAATATAAATATAATATAATTTATTTCTAAATATTATTGCACACACATATTTATAATATATTTTATAAATCACTAAGTTTTCTTTATTCTAAATCCAAATTTTTTATATTTATAATTCACCAACCAGATTTTTAAATATATAAAGAAATCCTTCATTGTTATTTCAACATAGGGTAGATTTTAATTAAATATTAGATTTGGACGAATGAGTTTACAGTTATCTTTTTTTCTGATAAGTCAGAAGCATAAACTTCATTTATAATAACATACAAAATAATATGGATATGTGATTAAAGTAACACTTTGAATAAAAACTGGATAATTTCTTTATATATTTGAAAATATGCTTGCTATTGAATTATGAATTGAAGTCTGAGATTTGAACATCACACATAGCAGATGAGAAAATATTTTTCATCTATGACACTGTATGCCTATATGTTTTTTTTAACTTTTTCAATATTTTTATTATTATGGAAATTACTTCTAAGTATAGTTTCTCTCTGTCTATTCTATCATTATGAATTTTAAGTGATTGATCATGTTTTCCAGATATTGGTGCAGTTTAATTCTCAGATGAGTCTTTTTGTTTATTAATGAGGACTTGTTATTCAATACTGGAATAAATGTAGTTGTGTATCTGTTATCTACTTTTAATTTTTTTAATCAAGCTAATATTCTGAAATTAAAAAAAAATCCTACAGTTCTGAACCCAAATCATTTTTCTTGCATAGTTATATAAATCTGACACTCAATCAGAAATTATATATTTTAGTCACTTCAGATCTTTTTTTAATTGTAGGCATATACATTGCCCATCTACTGTATAGATATTTGTTGCAAGCATGAGTAATCAGCGGTTATTAGATGGTAGTGCAATTTTATCTCCATGCTATTTTTTAGTTTTTATCATGAATAGTGAGAACTCAAACTAACAATAAATAGCATTAAAGTAGAGAGGGAATTGTTCTTGTTTATAATTTATTGTATTACTAGCCAACATACCCATTCTTGTATAGGTATTTATTTTATATTATAAATCAAAATCTAATTCTTATCTAAAGATAGATTTAATAAGTTGTTGTTATAATCCAATTATTTTTATGCATTGTTCTCTCTAAATATGCATTTTGGCTATAAAGTGTCCTTGCTGGTAAAGCAAGAAAGTTACATACTTTAAGCCTTCCCAGGAATTGTGCTATATATTTATTTGTTTCTGAATTACATGATAATAGATTAAAAAACAGATGCTTTATTAATTTTTTTAAAGGGCCTTTTTTTTGTTCCTTCTGGCTTATTAAAAAAAAAAAAACCATCATAAATTGTCTCTTTCTAATATTTTTGGTTATATCTAGATTTAGATTATTTGGAAGAAAAAGATTAAAGCTTTTCACACTTTTTTCATTAGTGGTATTAGTTTGCTTCAATAAAAAATATTATCACTGTAGTCCAAATTTTTTCTGCACTAATTTCTTTAAATGTGTATTTTAGCAAATAAAATGAAAAACTTAAATTATTATTATTTTTAAATAAATAATCTCGATTACTCAGGAGTTAATAAAAGATTTAATAACTGGAAGTCACGGAGCTAAACCATAATTCATTGATCTTGAACTGAAGTCTGCAACTCTACTGTTGCACCAAATAGTATTTTATTTTATAAATGTATAGAGTTTGGAATTTAAAAAGTCAGTGCTCTGAAAAATACAATTTTTAATTTAAAAAAAAAAAAACTTTTTCAAATGTTTTATAATGTGTAAATAGATCGATCGTCTTAGGCTTAATTTTTCAAGATATTGTTTTTCATCTTATTTTTTGGAATAAATAAATTAATATATCGTATGCTTTTTTGCAATTTGATTTTAATTTGTTATTTAATAAATATAGCTCATTTGCAAGGCAAGCTAGGTTTTTGCTGCTTCATGTGGAATAGTAATTTGGCCCTCGGATCACCTCCTGCTAGTAAAGCAAGAAAATTTAATTAAATGAAAACTTCTCTCATGAGTTCTGTTGTACATAAAAATTGATCAATTATTAGTTCCTGAGTTGTGAGGAAAAATACATTTATTTCGTTTCATAAATGATACCTTATTATATACTAGGTTTTTATATTGCTTTATTTAGTTAGTTAACACAAATGTTGAATAGATTGTTAAAATGAGTGGAAAACAAACTTTTCTTATTATTTTTGACTTAATTCAAAACATTTTTAAAAATTAAAACATTACAATGGCCTCAGTAATTTTGATTGTAATTTAATTTACGATTTACACTATAGTAATTAGAAAATTATTTCAAAATACTTCGTATTGAAAATATAAATTTATTTATAAAATTAAAATATACTATTCAATTAATAATTGAAAGTCAAATGTGTGACTATTTCTATGATCTAGTTGAATTCAAACGTTATTGATTCTTTTCCAAATATATTCATCTATTAATAATACACCGATTAGTATATAACTCAATATTTTGAATGATAGTCTCCTCTTTTTTTTCAAGTGCCGTAGGCCTATCCAGTGACAGATTTAGTATATGAATGGAACTAGTGATCTTTAGAAAACTGATATTCTATTCAGTTACAGCTTAATTAATTAAAACATCTTAAATTCAATGTTTGAGGATACTAAATTAGATTCACATTCATTATTGCTGAACTTAATATGTTTAAAGCACCATCACAAATTTAATATTATTTTAAAGATCACCATTTCAATTCCAACATTAGAGTGTTAGTGGTCAAATCAGCAATTCATTAAGAAAAGAGGAAACTAAGATCATTAGAAATATTGAGTTTTATATTAATCTAAGCAGATCATAGAAATAGTCCAACATAAAACTGCAAGTAAAATACCATCATCATAAATATTTAGACATACTTTAATTAATAATATTTTTTGTTTTGTATTTAGATATTTCTAAAGACATTCACATTCATGCCACTACAACTGACTCTCAGACATATGAAACTACAAATATTGTTTATGCAGCTACAGTCCCACTTCACTCTCCAGGAAAAAAAGAAATTGAAGTCACTCCTATAAGTACAACCTCTACAAAAATTGTTGCTGGTAGTCCTACAAAAATTACTGAACAATCTTTGGAGAGTTTGGTTATAACAGAAAAGTCTCCAGAATCATTGGAACCAGCTTGGAAGACAGAAATTAAAAAAAGACGTTCTGAAAGACAAGAAAGAGAACAAATTGAGCCACCAAAGCCAAGCCAGTTATCACTCAGAGAACTCATGCATAAAGAATTTTATGAAAAGATGCAAACTCAAAATGATGAGCACCCAGTGTCATCTGTTATTCAAAATAAAAAAAGTCATGGTAGAATTATTTCCAGAATGGAAGAAACTGAAGATCAACAAAATACTTCTGAAAATGCTTCTACCTTTGTATCCATTCACAAAATGTCTGATCAAAGTTCTCCAAGTAATGCAAATCTAATTATGACATCAAACAGTCGGATTCCTCCAGACTTAGAAAAAGTTATGTCAGAAACAATGCAAGAACTGAAAAGTTCAACATATCGCATGAGATCTCCTATGCAGCAAAGTGAAATAGTTACATCACACCAAGAAATTCCTTCTTCTAGATCACCAGTTATTTTAGAACTTAAGATGGATCAACATAGTCCAGAATCTCATATCAGAACTGGAAAAAGTTCTTCAATAATAAAAGAAGAAACAAGAAATGGACAAACAGCATCATCTCATATGAGTTCATACTTTTCTGAAGCATCAGATACCATTGATGCAGATCATGCTTTTAAATTTAAAAGGCAAAATTACAGCCATATTTCCCAAAGGGATGATACTGAGAATATCTCTTCTATTTCAGAACAAAATATATTTATGGAAGAATCAAAATCCAATTCCACACATTCTATGGTTTCTTCATCTACTGTTTCAAGTATGCCAATTAAAGGCACTAGAAAAATTAGAACTGTAGTCAGAAAATTAGTTGATGGAGATTGGCAGGATATTGATGTAAAAGAAGAAGTGTATCCATTAGAATCTCAACCAGAAACTCCTAGTGATGTTTCAGAAATAACAATGACTAGTTCTTCAACAAACGGTACCACTACAATTCGGGGGAAAAGAAAAGTCAAAACAATTATACGCAAATTAGTTGATGGAGAATGGCAGGATGTTGAAGTTAAAGAAGAAATTTATCCTGTTGATCGAACCAATTCCCAGTCTTTTGAAACTACTTCTAATGTTATGAAGGAGAGTTATAATTCTTCAAGAATATTAGAAGACTCATATGCTAAAAAGTAAGATTTTATTTATTTATTTTATTTTAATTTTAAATAATATATATTTTTTTTCTACAGATTTTAATAATCATGCAAATAAATATTGGCTATTAAATATTTAACATCAAGAATATTAATAATATTTTAAACTTTGAATATGCATACTGTAATCAATATTTAGAAGTTAAGCTAACTAAAGTCATTTAATAAGCTTGCATATAATATCTTCTCTGATCAGTCCACTACTTTACTTTTTCTCTAAATATTAGTATTACTTACAAGTTTAATAAATGACTCTAAATAGTCTTAACTTGTAAATGTTTATTATGATGTGCGCATTTGGATTTTACAGTTTTTAAAAATATTATTAATATATTTGTGTGTGCATGTGTATTACAAATTATGTACTCAAAATTCCTAGCTATAGTTTATTTGTATAGAAAGAGTTATATTGGGCATTATCTTAAGTAATTATATGGTATTAAAATCTTTACTACTTATATATGTCTATGCATATATTTTTGATTATTATGTGTTGTTGTTTATAAGTAATACATATTTTCGTAAAAAATGTTTACACATAAAAAATAAAATTTTATAATTTAGTTAAAGACAAATTTTGAATTTTAAAATGTTTTCTTAAGTATTATCACATTAATATGTTATATATATATAAATTATTATTTATGCATTATTTTTCATTACATACCAATATTTCAATGAACTAGCATCCGCCAATGTCAAGGTTAATTTTTGAAAGAAAAATCGTTAGATTGACTGAGTGCAAAATGAGAAATGAGAATCAGCTTGAAGTAGTTCAGCATTCAAAATATGAGGCTTATCAAAATGTTTATTTCCCCCAGTTTTTGATCAGAAAATTAAGACATCAGTTTTTACTTCCCCTTTTTTTTTTTTAAATTGGTGACAAATCTGATTTTGACAATATAAAAATACTTGCTAATTTGGAAAGGTATGATTTAAAAACCATGAGAGAGTCAATTCAAATATTAAAGAGACCTACTGGTTTAAATAAGACTGATGAAGCACAATGTATTCCAGCTATGTGGAAACTTCTCATTTTATCTCTGTCTTCTAATATTAACTTAAAATTAATAGGTGAAAAAACTGAGGGAAATAAATATTTTGATAAGTCTCATATTTTGAATGCTGAACTACTTCAAACTGATTCTCATTTCTCATCTTGCACTCAGTCACGTTACTGTTTGAAATCTAATGATTTTTTTTTTTAAAAAAAGTTAATCTTGACAATGATGGATGCTAGTTCATCGAAATATCGGTAGGTAATGGAAAATAATACATGGTTTAACCCAAAAAATAATAATTAATCTACATCATACAACCATCAAAATATTAAATATAATATTATATATATATGTAAATGATTAAATATTCGAACATCATGATGGCTGCTTTAAACATGTGGGTAATATTTAGGTAAGATAAGAAATCAGTCTTCAAATATTCTATTGCAAGGCAAAGATTACTTCAGGTAGATCTATACAGAGAACAATGAAGCAGAAAGCATTATTCACAAGATTTTGCTAATAATAGTGTGGTGTGAGCTTGGGTGAGATATTCATTTACATATCAGTATCAGATGATTAATTGGGATAGATATGAGTTGTCTACTTAAAAAATAAATCTTTTGTTTGATTGGAGTGTGAAAAAATTTTTTAGTTTTATTTGACCAGAATTTGAATCCTTGTGGCAAGCAGTTGTCCTATCATCAGGTCACAAAGTTAGATGAGGCTTGAAAATTAAGGAATAGTAATTTAAGATTTTAAATTGTAATAAAAAAGAGAACTATCTGATATTTCACTTTATATATTTCTTTTTTTCAGAGAAGTAAAAACTATTTTTTCTATTTGCATTTTTTCAATGTGGTCTAATGGAGCTTTGGCTTTAATTTGATCTCTTGCACCTATCTATGATATCTGCAGTTATTTGATAATGAAAACTGGAATTAAAATATGTATTGATTTATCAATTTAAAAAAAATCTAATGATGTTATTATCATGCAGAGAACTTACTACAAGTGAGCCAAAAATACTATGCTGATTAGTAATTTTTTGTTCTTAGAGCTAAGAGCTCTTGCTAGAGCTTTTGAAAGGACTCATCTTTTATTTGACTTTCAAAAATGAAAGTAATATATTTTCTGTAGTTTCTATATATATTTATGATTATTTTTGCAAAATATTTATATTTATTTTTTTTATGAGAATGTAGTGTTTAAATTTCAATTTATTTGAAAATAGTTGGTTTCTTTAAGAATATAAGTAAAAAAAAATGTAACAACATGAAGCAAGAATTGTGATTGACTGAAAAAGAATGCTTCTATAATTACTGATGCTATTTTTTAAATAATTAATAAGAGAAATTTAAATTTTAAAATAATATTTCATTGTTTAATTATGTCTTAATAAGAATTTGTTTAAAATGGAATTAAAAACAAATTTTCCTCCATTTATTAAATATTTTTCTCAGCAATCGCCAAAGAATAAATGTCATAGTTCTAATTATATATTTTAATTTGCTACTTTTTTTTTTATATAAAAATGAAATATTATTTTTAAAAGTGGTTTTCATTTGTAACGTATATTTCTAAAAAATGAGTTAAAAATTGTATGAATATATTTCAGAATAAAGATTTAACCCTTAAAAAAAGTTGAAAGACTGTCAAAAAAAAAATTAACTTTGGAAGAAAAAAAATTCTAAAAGAAAAAGAGAGAAAAATATATTTTTTAAGTAACATAAACAGAGTATAATGAATTATTTTAACAAAGTATTGGAGAAATAAAGTATACATGTGAATAATGCATTCTGATTTTCAGTACAATTATTTAAAAATCTATGTAATTTTTTTTTATTACAATTTTTTTTTTTTTCATTTCCCGGTTAGGTTCAAAAAAAAAAAATAGCACCTTATTAAAAAGCTAAAAAAAACATATTATTTGATAAAAATCTCAAAATATAGACTGAACAAAAAAACCCAATTTGCATGTTAAACAATCAAAATATTAATCATATGTATTTTATGAAGATATGTTTATTCTACCAAGTTTTATTAATAATAAAAATATTTTTAATATTCTATTTTTAATATTTTTTATCATATATCATTCTCATTGCTTTGAATTGTCTTTATTATTTAAATATAATAATACAATAGGCTTGTGAGATTGTCACAGATATCTGTAGTGTTGCAATGTTAAAGAAGCCTGACAATGAATTTAAAGATATACCAAAATAAAGGGAATGATGTGAATAAAAGATAAGCTAAAAGTATACATTATCATCTTCACTAAGCTAAAAAAATATTTTCTATATAAATACAAAATTAAATAATGCTGGATATTTTTAAATACAAATTTGTGTTTTTTGGGTTTTCTTTTATCCTAATCATCATCATTTCTCATCATACGTTAATAATTGTTAAAAAAATATCTTTGCACTAAAAGCTAACTTTGTATTTTTAATCTTTATTATTAGATTTTTTATAATATTCTATATATTATTTCATTTCAAATCTCTCTTCTGGAAATAACTTATAGGTGGGGAAAAATATAATCTTTTCTAGCTTTTTAAATCACCAGAAAAAGATATTTTCTAAAGCAACTTTTTTACTTGTAATTTTTTTTTCATATATTGCAATATCTAATATTTATTTGTTTTGGTGGAGAAGAAATATTTCTCACACATCTTGCACTACTGATGAATCCTTCATAATGTCTCATATTCATTTTTTTAAATATCCACTGTATGAATTATGGAAATGAAGATATTTTATATATTATTTTAATTATAATTTTATGAAGAATGTAGTAAATCTGTTACTACAATATCTGTTTTAATATTAATTTTTAAAAAGGGTTTATATTTTTTAATTTTTATTGTATGAAAATAATTATATTTTTTCAGTTTTATTGTTTTCAATGATTTGTTAAGTTTATAGCAATTTATAGTATTTTATCTTAGTTTTGTATAAACTAAAGTTATTTTTAAAAGTATATCTTCAACCAAATTAGTAAAAATTCAATGTTGCATCTATGGTGGTCAAGTAAAATGTTGCAATCTGTTTAATTTCCCAAACAGTATAAGACAATATTGAACTAATTAACTTTGCCTAAATATGGTTTGTAATTCAACTGTAGGCTGCCAGTAATATTAAACTTTTCTAATAGTTTTGTAGTCATATCTCACTTTGTTTTACCACTTAAATATTGCTGCTGATCTTTTGCAATAAGCTATTTCTATAAATGTATACTGACACATGAATTAACAAAATTCAAAATAAGAGCCACTTTATAATTAATTATTTAAATCATATATTAAATATTACATATATAAAATAAATTGTCTCACATTCCTGATGAATTTCAGTAACCAATCTAATCTGCATTCCTTCAAAGCATATTATAAACTGTTGCTCTATATAAAATTTCCCAGACCAATATTCTCACTGTAGATGCATTCCATGGGAAAACCCCATTCATCAGGTGATCTACAAATGTGACACATTTGAATATCCTTACATTTTTCTATTTACTAAACAATCATTTAATTCTTTAGCTTATGTCAGATGTAATAAAACAAGAACAGTTCTCTACTCTAGTGCTATTTATAGTAAGCTTAAGCAGTGAATGATTAGCAATTATAGTGCATTTAAATCTCTATCTATATTTGAATCCCAAGCCTCACTGATGAAAGCAAAAGCTAGCAACTGTTTTGGTTATGAAGATTTAAATTTACTAACATCTGGCAAGCTCAAACTTACTATAAGTGGCTCTAGAATGAACAGTTGCTTTTGTTTTATCATTTTTCTTTTTATAAGTCTTAATTACAATCAATTTGCTGCCCTGCATGATTTAGTGCAATGGTAGAGTGTCGGATTCTGAAGCATAAGATCCTTGGATTGATCCCAGTTCTGGCACCTTCAGTGCTCAAATTTCTTATAAACTCCTGAGCAAGAAAGTTATCCAATTATTTTAATCAATTTGATTTGAAGTTTAAATGATTTAGCAGTTGTGTGTGTATATATATATATATAAAATCCATCAGTGTTTTGTTATTTTTATCTTATAATAGATAGATATAATTTATATCCACATTACAACACTAAATAGAATGGAAATAATATTATCCATAATAAATTAATAAAATGAGTGATGAACTTTAAAACATATCTTTCAGATTTGCAACATATTTCTCCAAAGCTTGTTATAAATGCATAGATAAAAATAAATAAAACAGTCTTTAAATTTCCAACTGCAGAATGAAAGCCTCTATGATAGCAGAACTGTAAAATACAAGGCATTAATTGTCAGTGTTCCCAATGGGCTAGGTGATGAAGATTTGAATGGCATTCCAGGAGTCAAGAATTGCTAAATATCCATTTACTGTGATTATGAATGATTATCTGGATTGACTTTGGGCTAGCTGAAAGAAAAAATTAAGCTACACCAAAACCTGAAAGTTTTATCTATCCCAGGTTTGAACTTCAGGTTATAGACATGGCAAGTTGATATGCTATACTGCACCATGAGTTCCTTAGAAGACAATAAATACATGATAATATAAGTTTGTCATCATTTCATATTATTGTATGATTATTATTAACATAAGTTTTCATAGAAAAATTAATTTGTCAAAATCAAGTAGTAAATATAGAACTTCATAATTGAGTGAAAATAAAATAAAATTTAGATTTTAAAACATTTTAACCATAACTTTATCAGAAATTTGTGCATCAGTAATTAAAATAAAAGTAAATCACTTACTACCCTTGGGAATATATCACCTCTACTATTAATAATGAAATCTGCATCACTAGACAGTCATTTTTTTTGTTTTTTCCCCATCAACATATTGGATTTATCTGGCCAGATCATATTAGCCTAGTACTTTTATCCTTTAGCTAATAATACATAGATATGCATTTACCAATTAATAATGGAAGATTATCTGGTTTGGCTGCAGCCTAAAAAAAATTTCAAGTTTCATTTAATCTGAATGTATACCTCAAGTTATATTTCAGTTCTTGTTATTTGTTATGTTTGGAGAGAAAAATATTGAAGCTGTATTTGCCTCATATAAGTTGACTATATTTACCACTTGTGTTGACCTCTTTAAACATCAAATTACAAATGAAAAAAAAAAAAAATCAAACTACTTCATATCTTATATTTTTTATTAATTTTCTTCAAAAAAGCACCATCACTTTTGTGCATTGAAAAAAAATCTAAATCAAATATATTTGTCACATTTATCCAGAAAGTTACACACTTTTTATATAGACTGTTTCGCTCTTGCACAACTGATAAGTTCTATGAATATCTGAATTGTTTTTTATGATATTGTAACTATTAATAACAATTTTTTTTTACTGATGTTGACGTAATTAGAGAATTCAGGTCTCATATATATATATATGAATCCAGATATGTAATTTTATTGATTATTTGACATCTGAATTCATTTATTTATTCCATTCTTGGTTAAAGGTTGAACATCTTGAATTTTAACACTTTTAAAAATGTAAATTTTATTCTTGCAACTGATGTAGAGATTACATGACTATTGCTTGTTATTTTTTTAGTAAACATGTGAGATTTTCATTTTTTAGAATTATCCTCTATGAATTGATCTATGACTTTTATTTTGACTATTTATAGTCTCTGCCAAAAAGTCTTATGCAATTTTATATTGCTATGACTACTACTATATGGCATGGCTGAAGATCTATCAGCCCCATATAGCTATTTGAGTTGGATAGCTGGGTTTGAAGACATGTAGATGTCTGAAAATTTCAGATTTTCCACTCAATAGATAACTTTTAGCTAAGTGCTTAGCTTTGGGTTGGTATTTTTAGATCTGGTGTCTGAACCTACCCTGACACCTCTCTGAGGAGTGCCAAAGCATGAAACCATGGTCAGGGGTTTGGGGAGGGGTTCCTGACCGAGATATTTTAAGTGCTGGCTCTGGCTAAGCATTTATCATAAAGCTTGTAGAGGAATTGGCAATCCTCACTGTTTATAACTTACAAGCTTAAGAGATAGGGTTATGTGATCTATGAATTGATCTATGACTTTTATTTTGACTATTTATCCTCTTTGTATGTTTGAATTTTTTTTTTTTTTTTGTAGTGTAACTGTTTGTAACATTAAAATGTTTATTGAAATTCACATTATAGGGAGCAGCATGTTCTAAAACTTGTTTATTATCTTAGTTAAAGTTTAATTCATTTTTTTATTTTTTTTTCTCAGTGATGAAAGCTTTTATTCATCAAAAAAACAAAATACACAACAGATAAAAAGATTTGCAAAGAGATGATTATATGGCAAAATGAAAATTCATGTACACTATGGTGAAAGGGGAAGGGAATACATATGAAATAAGAAGCGTATTTGGAAAGAGTGGATAGTCCTGTCAAAGAAGAGTCTTTGATAAGGAGCAGTGTTGATAGGCTTGTTTGCCCTGGTGGATTGATAGGAGGATCCATATGTGACATTAATTTTGGAGGAATAGTTATATGTTAAGTCTTTAGAGGTTTCAGGGATGGATGAGGAGATTTCTGAGTTACGCAATAGACTGATTTTTGTCTTTTATGGATGAGTAATTTTAGTTTTTCCCATTGTACTTGGAATGGCATTATGATTGGTCATGTTGTTCTTTTTGACTTGCTTTTTACCTTTGATAGAGCCAACCACAGCCTGAAAGAGAGGGAGATCCAGAGGGCAAGAAGATGGAGACTTTGAAACAAGTTCTTTCGTGATGAAGTTTTTAGTTAAGTTTTGTTTGAAATTCAATTTGGATAGAATTTGGGTAATTTTGAAAGTTTTAGTTCATGAAGTTTAGGTCTCTGCACATTTTTTCTGCTAGGGGCAGTGGATCTTTAAACTGTTTGAGAGAATGAAAAGTAATATGAAGAAAATAGTTTTGAAATGAAAAAATTAAATGCAGTAGTATATTGATGTAAAAGCAAAAAAGAAACACTGGAAAACTGGTTATTAATAATTTTAGTTGAGTAATGAGAAAAATTGAGTGGAATTTTAAGTGGTTAATTACCCCAGAGGAGGATGTCTGAAAAATAAGATTGTTAAAAATGCCTAAATAACTGGAACAACACACATAAAACTTTATAAACAAGTTCTGAGTGACAGGGAAATTGGAGTAGAATAAATATTTAAGAGACTAAGAGGGAATAAATACTGATAAGCTCAAGGTAGACATAGGGAAATTATGTTATAAATGCACTAAAACTGAGATTTAGTGGATGAAAAAGTACATTAGCAGCAAAATAAGGCCTTTAAAGGGCCAAATAAATATAAAAGGCACCTTTCACTGCTGCAACACCAACTTCTGTGCGAGCTGCGATTAGAGTTCCACCTATGGACATTTTTAAAAAATTTTAAATCATTATTTTGGTTTTAATATATATACATTTTTTTAAAAAAAAAAATCTTATGCTTGATCTAATTCAGATATCTGCAGGTTTTTCTACTTTTTGAAAAAAAAAAATCAAATCTCTGAAATGATTAATTAGATTTATTACTTCACTGAATTGTATGATTAGACTTGTGATTTTTATTTGCTAACTGATAACTCATTTTTGTGTTTGATATGTTTTATTGACATTTTTATTCAGAGCATCTTTAAATATTCCATTCTTCTGAACTTATGAGAGCAGAAACTAAATATATATTTATACAACTGCTATCTCTGAGTATCTACGGTCAATTTAACTTCACTCATTTGAGAATAATTTGCTGTAATTGGATTTTTCTTCTGCTTACAACTTAAAGTAAAAGTAAATAAAATGTTTATATATATACGCATATATAACAAGTACACACGTACATGTATTGCGGATATAATAGATTGTATTTATAATATCTATAAATGCTTCTATAAATAAATTCTATGAAAAAATGTATAGAGTACTACTCAGGCTATCATGAGGTCACAAGCAATAAATAGTGGAAGAATCTTTAAATATGCTGGATCATTCTGAAGAAATACTGCTCATATGATTGCCAGAAGTCAATATCAACTTCGTGGCTTTTAATGATATTATATTGTTATCAATTTTCAATTAATATTTTAGGGAGGCTTTTTTGTTTTGTAATATGTAGTATTCAATTAAGAATTAAACTGTTCTATATCATAATTTTTAATATGCACTTTCAAATACGAACTTTTTTTTTTGTCTTTTCCCAGAAAATAATAATTTGATTTTTAACAGTTTAGAATGAAAGATGAGAATGACAAAAAAATTAATCAATTTTTCTGTTGAAGTTATTATAAATAATTGAAGTGCACTTATTCCTTTCAATCCAATTATGTAAAGAGGATTAGTGTTACACCTAATACATACTTTTGACATTTTGCAAGAAATAGATTATTTCACTGATTTGAGCAATTTATTTGTTTTTATCAACAATTGTAAGAGATTGAAAAAATGTGTAGTAACCGATCGTAGCGTTTGGTAAGAGTTATCCTTATAGCAAGTTTAAATAAGTACATCCTGTTTGTGTGCATATGTCCCTAAGAAACAACTTTGTAAGAAATTATTTTTTCTAGATTAAGTATAAAATGTTTAATTACGAAAAGATAAGCAAAATAAAAAGTTTATATATATATAAATAATGATTATTTTTGATCATTAATTGATTAATAAAAGTGAAACGGTATGAAGTATAAACAAAAATATTTGATTTTCTTATTTTTAATTAGTTATCTCTTGATATCTTATACTGTTTGTGTCACTAATAATAATAATAATAATAATAATAATTCTTCAATTCAATTCAATATCAATTTATTATGTGCATTTCAACATTTACACTTTAACAGAAATACACAATAAAGAAAACAAAAACAAAAAAACCAAAAACAACAACAACAATAATAATAATAATGATAATAAAAAAAAACAACTATAAGCAAATACAAACTACATAAATAAGATTAAATACACATACATGTTAATAATAATAATAATAATTCAATTCAATATCAATTTATTATGTGCATTTCAACATTTACACTTTAATAGAAATACACAATAAAGAAAACAAAAACAAAAAAACCAAAAACAATAATAATAATGATAATAAAAAAAAACAACTATAAGCAAATACAAACTACATAAATAAGATTAAATACACATACATGTTAATAATAATAATAATAATAATAATAATAATAATAATAATAATAATAATAATAATAATAATAATAATAATAATAATAATAATAATAATAATAATAATAATAATAATAATAATAGTGCGGTCCTGCTGTCAATAAGTAGGAACAAACTTACAAAAGCTCATGAATGTACTTCATTAAAGGCAAACAGAATCTAATTATTAGTTTAAAAATCTTATAATTTTGAAAATTATAATCGATTTCCGATTATAAGAAAAGACGCTCTTAACAAAGTAAGTTTTTTTATTATTTTGTCCTAAGAAAATCTAGTCATCTAGTTGAAATG